>PVIR01004516.1:0-78448 GCA_004026965.1 Petromus typicus
GAGACCCTGTCTCAAAAGACCTTAAAAAAATAAAATAAAATAAACAAACTTGTTTTTAAATTTGCTGTCTCAAAGTACAGTATGTTCTTTTGGAGAAAAAAGTATCAATGTTTGTGTCAAAATATCACCATCAAGTTATGATCTGACATCTTGTATTTCCTTAAATTGAAAACAAAGTTACTTTATTCTCTTCAAAGTATTACCTAGAATATACAAATGGAAAAGGAGACTCTAATTTTACCTCAGATAGGAGCAGTAACCAGGAAAAGAGAACAGATGTGTTTCCTCATGTTTCTCTGTTCTCCCCTGTGTCTGAAGTGGCAGGTAGGATAGGCTGTGGGCTCATGACCCCGGATGGCATTTGTGTGTTACAAAGCTTGGCAGGAAGAACTTGCCTTCCCCTTGCCATGATTTCCTGACAGGTAGAACCATGTAAACCCAAGAACAAAGGAAAAGAGATAAACCATCTGTCTTGTTATGTGCAGAGCTGGCATATTTTTAAGGTATCACTAACTGAAAAATATATTATCACCTTTTCATGATATATCTTCATCAGAATCTCGATCTATGTTCAAATTTGACCCACTGCCAAGACATGGGATATATACACAATTTGTTTACTCCATAAGGTAAAATATTTACAAGATGGCTTTTATCAGAAAGAACTTATGAAGTAACATCTTTGCAGACTATATGCTGATGCAGAGCAATCTATGGAAAACTTACACTGAGGAAAACCCATAGGTGTTAACTTCATAAGGAAGACATAAATTTCAACTGAATACTGATAAGAACATGCACTATACGTACTATAAAAATATAGAGAACTAAATGGACCCTGGATTAATAGGAAAAACTCCAGATAAGCAGAAGTTACAATTTGAATAAACTTTCTTTCTAGCTATTTTATTTGAGACAGGGCCATCTTTCCGGATGAACAGGTTCCCTTGCAAGCACACAGGTTTCCTGTGACTTGACTGTACATTTCCTTTAGTTGGGCACTGTCAGCTCACTCTCAATGTTGCTTCCCTCAGAAGTAGCAATTCCAATTGAGAATCTATCTGTTTTCTAGTCTTTTTGTACATGTAACCCTCACAGTAATTATTCTAAGAGCAATCTGTTTTCAACTTTGTTAATTAAAACACTATGCAAATTTAAATTTAGAATCCAGGTGCCTTACTGAAGATCCCTTACCTGTAATTTCTTCTAAGACCTCAGAGTCTTAGACCTAGACATTTTACCAACTTGAGAAAAAAAAAGCAGTATCTCCCAGACTAACTAGGTTAGTCATAGTAGTTCTGTTTTTTCCAAATAATTACTAATATGTTTTGTGGCCATTTTCCCTTTCATTTAAAGAAATGCCACTCAGAAATCTCATGCCTTTTTACCTTTAGCATCATACTATAAATCAAAGATGCTTCAATGCCCTGTACCTGTACGGGTCCTACAGTCTTTCATTATTAACATTATGATTCATTGTGATTCTATTAGTACATTTTTTTGAAAACATTAAGTAACAACCATTCTTACTATTTTATATTAACACCTATTTAAGAAAGTAAAAAGTCATTCAAAATGTCTCCAATTTCTTCTTTTACTCATATTAGTTATTATTTTTCAATTGCATTTTATTCTAATTTTTTAAATAGTGTAATATAATAAGGGACTTCTGGACTCACCATTAATTTTGTTGCAGTTTAAAGCACAATTTGATAAAAGTTTTCATGATCCTAGGGTCCAACATGAAAAGAATATAAAGAATTAGAGAAAGATAATCACCAGTATTCACCTTCTTTTCAGCATTAGTCATGGGATGATAGCATTTAAAAATAGAGGAACTAGGGCCTGGGATTTAGCTCAAGTGATGCTCCATCTACCTTGGAAGCACAAGGGCCTAGGTTCAATCCCCAGTACTGCAAAACAAAAAACAAAGGGGAATTTAGCAATTGTGTTTTTAGTAAAATGGTTATTAGTATGCAATTATTTAGCATATTCCATTAATAGCAGGCCTAAACATTTTTATAACTTACAATGATAAGAAATATATCATTTATATTGTTTCTCCATTTTTTTTTTTTTTTGAGACAGGTTTTCATTTTTATAGTTCTGGTTGGCCCTGAGCTCAATATGTAGTCGAGGCAGGAGTCAGACTCAGAGCAGTCCTCCTGCTTCTGCCTCCCGCGTTCTGGGATTATAGGAGTGAATCACCATGCCTGGCATTGTGTGGTACTGATTACAGATGGGTATGAGTCACCAGGTCCAACATTGTTGTATGTGGTTACCAGGGATCAAACTCAGGACTTTGTACTTGCAAGGCAGACACCAGAACCACTAAGCTAAATCCCCAGCCTTGTTTACCCAGTTTTCAAGAACACAGAGTTCTTGTTTCATGATTTTTAAGATGATGCAATGTCAAAGTATGAAGGTCAAATTTCTAAATTATTCTATGACCTTGTGCAATTTTCAGGTATGCTTTCTTTTGTTATCTGTTTTCATAAATATTTCAATAATTCTGTATGATTTATAGCTCTTCTCACATTGTGGTTGCCCGTGCTACACAGAAGAAAATAAACTTTATTCTGCAATAGGAGTAGAGCTGGTACCTAAAAGTCAGGTGAAAGTAGAAAGGAGGCTATCATGGCTCTGCAACACCTTGTGAGCACACAACAGAGTCATGGTTGATCACGTGACGCAGCTGTGCGGAGTCATTGACCTAGCGATGAATAATGAGTGAGACTGTCACACTGAGTGAAGATTGATGCTATACTTTGTCAAACCACTTCGTTAACAAAACAGTTGCCTTTTCTTGCACTGTATTTCTCAAGTGTTACTCTAGTAAGAGTGAATATTCACGTCAGGTTCTCTGCCTTTTGAGTTGAACTGGTCCAACCAAGGAAAATGGTGTTAGAAAAAATTTGGGAAAAAACTGAACAGGAAGAAATGGTGGTCATTCAGTGAAGAAATCTTACCTTCATTTCTGTATATATTGATTGGTAACCAGATTCATTTAAAAAAAAAAAAGGCTGAATTGGCTGGGAAAAATGAAACCAAAAAGCAGAACAAAAAACCTTCCATGTTACTGGCTTTTGTGGTTCAGAAACAGGGGTATTATTTAGGGTTGTTGCATTTACTGTTAAGCTTATTTAATAGAACTCTGCCCATTTTACTAGGCTTGAAGAGCTTGTTTTAGATTATTTACAAGTATTTTCCTATTTGCATATTGCTATTTCCTTAAACTTCATTATTCTTTTATATATATATAATATAACATATATATGTTATATATTATATATATTATATATAACATATATGTAATACATATTATATGTATAACATATATATATTATTATATATATATTATATATATATAACATATATATATATATATATATATATATATTGCTAAGTGTGTCTCATGATTTCTTTGGTATATTTTGAAGCCTTTTTGTGAAGCAAACCATACGCTTGATCATCATTAGAACAGCTTGGGTAAATGTGCGACTTACTTCTCCGCCCAAGAATTGTCAACAGCTGCTGGCATTTCTTTCATGTTGCTGGTTCTCTTTCCTGAAAGATTTTTAACAGCTTGAGTTGATACTAAATGTAATCAGATTTCCTGGAAAAGGGTTTTTTTGTTTGTTTGTTTTTTTTGTTTTGTTGTAAATTAAACCCATCTGTCTGATATGGAATGAGTTTTTGGAAAGAAATAAAATGTAGGTGAAAGACCCGGCAGTTGAGTTTGATTTCACCTTTTCTTGGGGAATAAATTGTCTATTTGAGTGAAAAGCAAGCAAATGGAAAGAAAAACAAGACAAGCGAAATTTTCCTGCCTTCAATTATGTTGATCTACAAAGTGGGCCACATGTGAAAGGTTGATCTCCAGTATGGCATTACCCAAAAGTTGAGAGCTTTGGGGAGCCACAGGAGCATTCTGAGGTGCTTGGAAGTGCTCATTAACAGGGGTTTCTGAGACCCCAGCATTTCTCTTGTTTTTTGCGTCTTGGTCTGATGTAAGCAAGTTTGTTCCTCAGTTCTGCTCCTCTTACCATCCACCACAGGCAGTCTGTGGGGGAAAGCAGCAGGGGCCATTGTAGACTAGAATCTTCCAATCCGCACTCCATGATAAACTTTGTCTTTATAAGTTAACTTTTGGTATTTCGGTTTTATCATAAAAATTAGCATGTTAGGTAATGGCAAAATACAGTACATTTCAGACAGGAACGGTATCATTTTGTTATGACAGGAAATAAAATGTCCTTGAGAATTTTAAAAAGGGTAAATTGTCCTGGGATTTTAAATTCATATTCCATTAACATTTACCAATTTTCTATCATTTGATAGGATCATTTTCTCTATCACTTTTTAAACAGCATTTTGAGTGGAAAGTAGTATAAGTCCTAGTCAGAGTTAGGTACTAAACTGACAAGTTTGTGATCAAAATTCAGATTCAAACTCAAGAATCATGATTCAAAAGTTTTAACAGTTTCATAGCTTTATATATCATTTTGACCACAATTCATGATGTAAAGTTTGTTAGAAAGATGACGCTATTTAGCTAAAATTTAATTTTACACAGAAATTAGTAAAAAAGTATGGATTACTAATATTAAAGTTTATTAAACATTTTAATAATTATACCTTTCATATTGCTATTGGCTCACAAAATTGAAATTCTATTGTCTAAAAAATGAACTTTTTATAAAATTTAAATTACAAATAGTAACTATAGTTGCAATTTAATTCTTACAAGTAAAGTATATTTTAATATTTTACAGAGGAAACTCTATACTTGAATTACCAATATATGCTAGCAGCATATTTTGATGAAGTATTTTGAAATGTAAAGAAAATAGTACAATACTATGGAAAGAATTTCTCATTAACATTTCAACCCATTATTTTCTTTAAAAGAGTAGATTAATGTATATACAGAAGATAAAATGAAGCTAAAGCAAATAGTGCACTTACATAAGATAAATAGCACATAGTTTTTCAACTTTTCCTGTCTGTTTCCCACGTCTAGCTTGTCACTTAGTTCTGATTAATTTCTTTTGAATTATTTTCCTCACTTTTCCTCGTGAGAACTGGGTTGCTGAATCTCGCAACAGATCAGAGGTACTTACAAACATTTCAGTGAAGGATGCTCAGATTGTCTCATAGACTAGGATCAAATGAGCCTCGGCATGCTGAAAAGACACCCTTTAAGCTTGAAGAAAGGGATTCATCTCTTTTGTGACACATTCCTGCCTGAAAGAAGTCAGAGAAGTCAACTTTAAATAACATCAGAAGTGAATGAAAACACTCAATGCCTGGGCTAGTTCTCTAGGGAAGGTGCTCTGGCCTTGTTAAAAACCGTTAAAACACTTGTCTAACACAAGAAGGCAGTAAACTTACTATTTTCTTAGCTCATAACATTTTTTTTGTCCTTTTCTACTTTGGAACGAAGGATGTAATAAAAATATCAGACTGAAGGGGGATGAGAATGAGAGTTTTTATCTACCTGTTTTGCCTTAGTACCCACTGAATGCCAGTGAGTGCACTTGACCATCTCTGTTTGGACTGCTCTCAAGTAGTTTGCCATGCATACTACTGGAAGGTGAAGAAAGGTTCCAAAAAGGAAATACAGATATACAGACAACTTAAAAAAAGAAAACAAAAAACAAAAAACAGCAAAATCATGTAAGCCTAGATGAAATACCATTATGGCTTTCCTTCATCTCTTCTATTGTATAACCAAAGAGTCAAACACACAGTTCAAAGGTTGTATATTTATCACTTTTGAAAATGGCAATAATTACGAGAAATAATTTACTGACTTTTCTTATTGCTGAGACAAAATAGCCAACACCTACAAGTTAAGAGGGGAGAGGTTTATTTAGCTCTCAATTTGTAGAGGTTTCAGTCTGTAATTGGCTGGCTCCAAGGTAGGATTACACAGAAAACAACCATTTCAGAGGAGAAACTCTTCATGATGGGCAGAAAGTAGCAAAGCAACAAAGGCTGACCATGGCTGTATTATCCCTTATATCTTACCCACATTCCGGAGGGTCAGGAGCACTCACACCCTCACCCCTAGAACCTTTCCACGTAGTCTTGCTTCATGAAACGATCACAGTACCACACATTCCAGATCCTGTCACCTCTTTAAAAGCTCCACTTATGACTACATGGGGCTTTGGGGGACATTTAAACACAGCCACGAAGCTGAAGAATATATTTGAAAGATAATATAAATTGAATTAAAATGTACTTAAAGAATGTAAGAAATTAAATGTTTCTCAGAAGATGAAGGTTACTGTAGATAAAGGTGAATGTTCACATGTAATGAAAACATACCTAGAAAATTATGCATATTTATACTTCTAGGAAGAAATGCTGTTTAACAACTGCTTCTGTGAAAAGATGTGAACATTTTAGTTGCTTACTTTTATTTATTTATTTTTAATTACAACCTTTATTGGTTCATTACATATATACATCATAATTGCACTCCACAATGAGGATTTGTACCAGTATAAGACACTAATTAATTCTCATTTTTCCCATAGCCTTACCCATCCTACCACTCCCCTATATACATACGATTTGTTTTCTTTCTTTTTTGTTATAATCTCATTATGTTCCCCGCTTCAACCTATTTCACTTTGAGTATTGTCTATTTCACAATATATAACATACAATTCTAGGACTTATTTACATCTTTATTTTCTCATACCAGAGAAAAGATGTGATATTTAATTATCAGTGACCTATATATTTCACTTATGAGGATATCCCCAAGGTATGTCCATTTAAGTATAAATGATTCAAACTTATCATTTTTTATGACAGAGTAATACTCCAATCTGTAGAACAACCACAGCTTTTTTATCCAGTCTCCAGCTGATGGACATTTGGGTTGTTTCCAAGATGTAGCAATCACAAACTGAGCTGCTATAAACATGGGTACACACATGTCACTGTGATATGAGTCTTTTAATTCTTGTGTGTATATACTTACCAGATTGATGGCTGGTCAAATGGGACCTCCAATCCTAGTTTTTTGAGGATTCTCCAAACTGATCTCCACAGGATTTTTATGAGGCTACAGTACACCAACAGTGATGAAGGCTTCTTTCTTCTTCGCAGCCTCGCCAATATTTTCTGCTGGCTTATTCTGAAATGGCAGCCATTCTTTGTGGACTGAGATGAAATCTAAGTGTAGTTTTCATCTGCATCTCTCGAATGACTAATGATGTTGAGCATTTCTTCATACGCTTCTTAGCTGCTCTTACTTCTTGCTCTGAAAAGTGTTTGTTCATTTCAGATGTCCACTTTTGAATTGAGTCTTTAAATTTGGGAGGGCTGATTTTCTTGAGCTCTTTATATATTCTAGATAGTAAACCTTTGTCTGCGGAACATGAGGTAAAGATTTCCCACATTGTCAGTTGCCTTTTTGCTCTATTGGTGGTTTATTTTGCTGTGCAGAAGGTTTTTAAAAGTATGAGGACCCATTTACTGATTTCCTCTGCCAATTCCTGTGCTATGGAGGTTTTTTTCAAGAAGTCTTTCAAGAGTTTTACCTAACCTGTTTTGCAGTAGGTTTAGAGTGTCTGTTTTAATATTTACGTCTCTTATCCACTTTGATTTTAGCTTGGTACACAGTGAAAGAGTTAGATCTAGTTTTAGTCTTTGGCAAGTTAAGCCCTAGTTTTTCCAGCACCATTTGTTAAAGAGGCTATCTTTCTTCCATTGAGGATTTTTGGTTCCTTTGTCAAAGATGAGGTGGCTCAGTGTATCTGGAGTAGTTTCTGGATCTTCTAGTCTACTCCATTGATCCTCAGGTCTATTACTTTGCCAGTACCATGCAGTTTTTATCATGGTGGCTTTATAGTATAGTTTCTGGTTCGGGGTTGTAATACCCCACCACCACATCCCTGTTGCTTAGAATTGCTTTGGCTATTTTAGGTCTTTTGTGGTTCAAGATGAAAGTTTGGATTTTTTTCTCTAGATCTGTGGAATATGCTGTTGGGATTTCAATTGGGATTTTGTTGAATCTGTATAGTAGTTTAGGGAATATAGCCATTTTCATGATATTGGTTCTTCCTACCCAGGAGAAAGGTATGTCTTTCATTTTTTGATATCATCTTCTATCTACTTTTTCAGAGTGCTATAGTTTTCAGAGTAGAGGTCTTTCACCTTCTTTCTTAGAGTGACTACTAGATATTTTATTTTTTGGTGCTATTGTGAAAGGGACTGACTCCCCAGTTTCTATCTCAGTGGGTCTACTGTTTGTGTAATCAAAGGCTATTGATTTTTGAACATTGACCTTGTAACCAGCTACATGGCTAAAACTGGCGATTAGGTCCAGCAGTTTTTAATGGAGTTTTTAGGATACTCTAGATACAGTATCATGTCATCAGCAAATAATGACAATTTAACCTCTTCTTTTCCTATCTTTATTCCTTTTATATATTTCCCTTCCCTAATTGCTGTGGCTAATATTTCCAGAACTATTTTGAACAGAAGTGATGAGAGAGGACATCGTTGTTTGTTCTTGATCTTAGTGTTAAAGGTTTCAATTTTTGACCATTTAGTATGATGCTGGCTGATGGTTTCTCATATATAGTTCTTATTAGTTTCAGATACAGATCATCTATTCCTATCTTCTGTAGGGTTTTGAACATAATTGGGTATTGTATTTTGTTAAACGCTTTTTCTGCATCAATTGAGATGACCATATGGTTTTTGTCCTTGAGTCTGTTAATATAGTGTATAACATTTATTGATTGCATATGTTGAACCATCCTTGCATACATGTGTTGAATCCAACTTAATCAGGGTGTATAATCTTTTTGATAATTCTCTGTATTATGTTTTCCAGTATCTTATTGAGGATTTTTGCATCGATGTTCATTAGAGATATTGACCTGTAGTTCTCTTTTTTCGTTGGGTCTTTCTCTGCTTTCGGGATCAGGGTAACGGTTGCTTCCAGGAATGAGTTTGGGAGTACTCCTTCCCTTTCAATTTCATTAAAGAGTTTCAGAAGTAGAGGCACTAACTGTTCTTTAAAAGTTTTATAGAATTCAGCAGTAAAACCATCAGGTCCAAGGCTTTTCTTTGTTGGCAAGTTTTTAATTACATTTTCAATTTCACAGATTGTTATTGGGGTATTTAGCATTTCTATATCTTCTTTATTCAGCTTTGGAAGTTCATATGTGTCTAGAAATCTACCCATTTCTTCTGCATTTTCCATTATATTAAAGAACAAATTTTCAAAGTGGGTGTTGATTATCCTCTGGACTTCCTCTGGGTCGGTAGCAATTTTTCTGTTCTCATTCCTAATACCATAGATATGCACCTTTTCCTTCCTTTGTTTAATGAGGTTGGCTAATGGTCTATCAATTTTGTTCATCCTCTCGGAGAACCAACTTTCTGATTCATTGCTTTTTTGAACCATTCTCTTGGTTTCTATTGCATTAATTTCTGCCCTGATCCTTATAATTTCTTGCCTAGTGTGGCCTTTGTGTTTGTTTTGCTCATGTCTTTGTAGTCACTTGAGGTACAGCATTAAATTGTTCATTTGAGCTTGCTCTGTTTTCTCGATGTAGGCTTTCTCTGCTGTGAATTTTCCTCATAGAACAGATTTCATTGTGTCCCATAAATTACTATATGTTGTATTGGGGTTATCCTTTAGTTGTAAGAACTGTTCAATTTCTTCTCTAATTTCTTCTGTGACCCATTGGTTGGTCAACAGAATGTTGTTCAGTTTCCATGTGTTTGTAAGGATCCTGGGCTTTCCTTTTCTATTCAGCTCCAATTTCAGGGCACTGTGGTCTGACAGTGTACACGGAATAACTTCAGTCCCTTTATATTTGCTTAAACCTGTTCTGTGAATGAGCACATGCTCTATTTTGGAAAATAATGCACAATCAGCCGAGAAGAATGTAAATTCTGACTTTGTGGTGTGAAATATTCTGTAAGTATCTATTAAGTCCATTTGCTGAAGAGTCTAATTGAGTTCAAGTATTTCCTTATTGACTTTTTGTCCAGTCGATCTGTCTGTTTGTGACAGTGGGATATTGAGGTCCCCTACTATTATTGTATTAGAGTTTATCTGGTTTTTCATGTTGCTTAATGTTTGTTTTATAAAGTTGGGTGCATTGGAATTTGGAGCATAGATATTTGAGGTTGTTATTTATTTCTCTTGAATTTTTGCTTGTACTGAAAGATAGTGTCCATCTTTATCTCTCTCTATCAGTTTTGGCTTAAAGTCTATTCTTTCCATCAATAAATCACCACTCCTTCTTTCTTGCTGTTTCCCATTGCATGGAGTATTGTTTTTCACCCCTTACTTTCAGTTCATGGGTTAATTTCTGAATTAGGTGTGTTTCTTGTATGCAGCAGATTGTAGGATCTTGCTTTTTGATCCACTCTGCCAGTCTGTATCTCTTAATTGGTGCATTGAGTCCGTTGACATTAATGGTTATGACTGATACAGGCAGATTTAGTGCTGCCATGTTTTCCTGTTCTTGGCTGTGTTATTCTACTTTTGCCCTTTTCCCATCAGTTTCTTGTTTGTTCCCCTGGGTTGACAGTTAGTTCTCATGGATTTGTAACTTTCCTTATTTTTCTCCAAGATATTCTTTAAAATGTTTTGGAGCACAGGTTTCGTATTCGTGAAGTTATTCAGGTGTTCTTTGTCATGGAAGTATCTTATTTCCCCATCAATTTTAAAGGATAGTTTTGCAGGATACATCAGTCTGGGTTGGAAATTGTTTTAGGGGTTGGATATCTGCGACTTTTATAATTATATACCTAGGTGTAGATATTTTTCATGTCACAGGCATGTGAAGTTCTGTAAGCTTCATATATTTGTATGTCCAATTCTTTTCCTTTTCCTGTGAAGTTTTCTGTCATTATCTCTGTGAATAATTTTTAATGTCTTTAGCATTGTCTCCTGCTTCCTCAGTAACTCCAGTCAATCTTATGTTATTCTTTGAATCATCTAGAAGCTGTCGGATTGACTTCTGATTATCGCTTGCTTTTTTACATAGATTATGCCTTTCCAGTTTATTTGTTGAGATCCTGTCTTCTAGGTCTGAAATTCGGTCTTCTGCCATATTGATTCTATTAAGCAAGCTTTCACTTTCTTTCTTAATTTCCTGGACTTCTGCTTATACATGTTTAAAAGGTTCCATTGGTTTTGCTATCTTGGATTCTATCAACTGAATGATTTCCTGTTTAGCTTTATTAATAATCATGTTGACAGTGTCCACTACCTCTGCTTTCATCTCAGAGATCAATTCTTATTTCCATTTTACTAGATCTGCTTTCATTACCATTTCTGAGGACCCTGGAGATTGGCCTTCAGAGTTCTCTATTTCGCTTCCTCATGTGTTACCCTGAGGTATGGATCTTTGTATCTGAGACTTTGAGTGTTTCCTCATCTCTGAGTTTTTGTCCTTGGTGTTGTTTTTGGCATTGTACCTTCCCTGCTTTCTGGCAATGTTTGTTGCAAGTCTTTTTCCTCCTAATAGTTAGGAACCTTAAAATATCAGTGTTTCCTGGGTTGTTCTTTACAGTCTGTATTGGGACCTAAAGAAAAACCCCTAGTTCTGGCACACCATATGAAGCACTCAAAAAGTTTGGTCAGAACACCTTCTTCTGTCTGCTTTAGAGGCAGATAGCTCCTCCACTGCTACAGCGGCGCTGCCTGAGGTTCCAATTGGACCCCCTGCTCACCAATACAGAGACTCTGGGCTCACTTGTGTAGTTGGCCTGGAGGCCATTAGGCTCCAGGCCCTGTGCAGCTGCAGTTATACTGGCTGATGTTCCAACAGGCCCACCTGCTTACTAATACAGAGTACCCAGATGTGCTTCTGCAGTTGATGTGGAGAAAGTCAGATTCTGTCCTTCCTTGGCTGTGATGGCATGGGCTTCTGATTCCCCAGCTCTGCCCTCTGTTATATTCAGTCCCATGGCACTCTTCTGGTGTGGGCCTGGAGGCCAGCAGGCTCCAACCTTGGTGCGAGTGCAGTGATGCCAAACACCGCCTTCATGGCACTGCTTTCTGTTATACTCTGTTCCTGAGTGCTCTTCCTGCATGGGCCTGGAGGCCAGCTAGCTCTAACCATGGCACAAATGCAATGGTACCGACCGTTGCCTCTGTGGTGGTACCTACTGTTATACTCAGTCCCTGGACACTCTTCTGGCATGGACCTGGAAGCCACCAAGCTCCAAACCCAGTGCGGATGCAGTGGTGCCATATGCTGCCTCCAAAGCCACCTCCGTGGCACGGCCCACTGCTATACTCAGTCCCTGTACCCTCTTCCAGCCTATATTTATTTTTGATACAGCATCTCGCTTTATAGTTCAGACTGGCCCCTAATTCACAATGTAGCCAAGATTAGTCTCAAACTCACAGCAATCCCCTTGCCTCTGCCTCCTGAGTGCTGGGATTATAGATGCGACCCACCACACCTGGCAATGTGGTATGTGGTTACCAGGGACCAAACCTGGGACCTTGCACTTGCCAGGCAGACACTGGAACCACTGAACTAAATCCCCAGCCTAGCCATAACATTATAGAAACATTGTTACATAGTTTTGCCATATCTAAAAGCATATTAAGTGACATAAATCAGACACATGGGCTTTCATATATCACATGGTTTCTCTTGGATAGAAAACCTGAAGTATAAATAAAGAGCAACCTGAGGGAGAGACAACAGGAAATAGGGAGACATATTTTTGGTAAAGAAGACCAAGAGATGGTGGTAAGGAGGATTAAAAGTTGGGAGAAGGGTGAAGAAAGAATTAAAATGAGTCATGTACATGTAACTACTGCCCGAGAGGAATGTGGTCATCATGCACTGCAGATGCTCATCAATGAAAAATAAAAACTGAACAAAAATCAATGTGCTGACAAAAGGAGAAAAGGTAGGTTTGGGGACATTCTATTGTCTATTAGCATTTGTTAAATTTTAATTCTATCAATTCCTTTCTTTTCTAATGTATTTTTCCCACAACTTTGTAAGTTTTAAATCACATTTGTTTTATTCACTAATACATATATTTTCAAGTTACACATTGTATGATACATGACCCAACTTAAATTGATTTTTTTCTCTGGCATATGCTATGTAAGAAAAACTTAATGACTATAATACATAACTTTTGACATCTGAGTGGACTTGACATATTTTGTAATATAGAAAATGGACTAAGAACCAATATGTAGAAATCCTGTAGAGTTTAATTTAAATTCAACACAGTAAGTGACAGCTATTCTAAAACCCTGAAATATTAATAAACAGGGTAGCCTGGACATCTAATTAAGCCTGGTAGAATAAGAATTCATTTGTCTGTATGGCCTTAGAGATATCAAGTCATTTGATGTCAAGTCCCTAAAATATAAGGAGAAAAAATGAAACTCTTCATCATGAATGATATTCCTCATCTTTTCCCAAGCTGGTATTTAAAAATTCTATCTGTTCTCTGTACTCTGTCATGAAAAATTTGGAGGGATTTTAAGAAAATGGGATCAAAAAATATGCATAAGCCTGGGGATGTAGCCCAGCAGTACAATTCCTGCCTGCCAAGGGTGAGTCCTAAGTTTAATCTTCAATATGAAAAATAAAAGCAAGAAAAAATTATGCCTAGACATTGCCCGTTATCCTAATTAGCTGAGGCTATGAGGATGCTACAAAGAGAATCATCAGTCCTAAAACTATGACTATGACAAGAAGTTCAAACAGTACTCAGAATCAGTTTCCTCCTTGCCTCTCATGTACTCCCTCTCTTGTCCATTCACATGTGAGTTAACTCTTCAGGGAGGATCAGATACACTAGGAAAACTTGCAATATAAAAAAAAACAACAGTTATAAAACAAGAGTATTACAAAGTAAGATTGAAGAGCTTGAAAAGAAAAATAATTGATAATATTCTGCGCAAATAATTCATAATACAAATTGTATTAAATTCAGAGAGAATTTAATAATTTAATTCAGAGAGAAAAATAATAAAAAATACAAGTACATAATGTAAAAGGAAAATGAAAATAAATAGATGTTCAGTTTTTAAAGATCATAGGAATTCTAGAGAGAACAGAAGAAAACAAACCATTTTCTAAAACAATTGTAAGTGTACTGTATTTTAAGTGTGTGTTTTCCTAGACTGAAGATGATGAGTGATAGATGAGGAAACACTGGATTCATGTGACGGTGTGTTATTGTGAGTATATAAAATGTGGACTTAAAAGATATTCTAAAACTTTTCAGATAATAACAGATTTCTTAAGGGGGTTTGGAGTATCAGAATGGTGGTGTCCAGTGAACTTTGGAAGACACTGAAGAACTACTTTGAAAATAATGAGACAAATTAACTCAAAGACAGAGATACATTTCTGGCCATTAGAGCACAGTATGAAAAAGAAAATATTTCAGATTCCATAATCTCAAAACAGTTACTTTTCCAGAAAACTTCTTATAGTACAGGGAGAAAGGAATATAGTAGTCACAAAGATGGTCTGGAACTCAGAAGACCCACTGAAGTCTATCTGTTCACATCCAACTGCAGAGAGGAACAACTTGCCCTCCGGGAGTACAGGTACAGTCATTAAGGCAGTCCAATATCCTGGGGTCATCCTCCAAAATGAAACTCTTTCCTAGATGCAAAGTAGGTGCTGACTGATGACAGGAGGCCTCAGAGTCTCCCACACAGAACTATTGATAAGATGCAAGGTATGGAGTGTCTTTCTTCAGAGTGAGTGATTCAAGAAAGAGTCTGTCATAGTGATAGGTCTTCCTATTACCAGTCTGCTGTTCTGACAGTATGTTGTGTTCAGTGGGATGAGCCTGTGAATCAGAATTGATCTGCAGGAGGAGAGTTTTGTAGGACCCTATGGAGACAGCCTGGCACAGCACACTGTGAGTTTCCAGTTTGAATGAAATGCTAGTACCAGTCCTGGCCAACAGAGACTATATTGGCCAGTAGTTTAAAATAACATGTTTTATAATTATCTGTTTGAATGAACTACATCTCTTTGACCTTTTCCTCCTAAAATCCTGATGCATATTTAATTGCTGTATTTGTTTACTTTGTTACTACTATAGAAAATCTTGAGTTATCTAACGGTAAATCAAACATTGCATGTCTGCTCTTCAGCGTCACTGCCTGAGTACAAGCAGGACTTCCTGAAATTGACTGTTTGTATTATCTTTATAAGAACTATAGAATTGCCATTGCTAAGTACAATGTAAAGAAAAGCTAACATAACAAAAAGAAAAAAAATAGAAAACTAATAACTGGTGGCCAAAATGAATATTTTTAGAAAGAATCTATCAAACTAAAACTTTAGTATTTTGGGAATTTCAGGAAATTAATCCATCCACTCATAATAGTTGGAACTTGGTATTTTAAGACATAGGTCTTTTCCCCAACATATCTATATTTTATCAGATTGATGTAGTTCACATTATCACAGTAAAAAGGAAATAGAATTTTAATAAAAGCCAAGTTGTGTGACTAATACTACTGAATTGTAGTGCATAAAAAACCCTCATGCAGGAAATGAAAGAAGAAAAAATAACAGATCTTAACTTCAGCAAGGGAGTGAAATGTAAAATGATTATAGAAAATAGATCATTTTCAAATTAGTATTCTGCACTTCAGGGAGACAGCATATTTTTTTCCTGCATAAATTATTTGGAAACACATTTCAAAAACTCAATGTTAATCTAAGCAATGAACATTTCAAAAAGTAAATTAATATCTTCAAAGGAATGAAACGTAGAATGTTGGGAAAGCACACTCCCATGGCACAGTAATTACAGCTTTATCAACATTTCTTGCAAAGTCTGCCTCTGAAACTATTTTTCCTATCTCTAGCCATATTGATGGTAGAATTTAGTGTCTCAGGCTTTGATTTCAAAGTTCACCTATGTTTTTGAAGTGAACATCTTTATTAAATACATAACATTACAACTTCTCAAAAAGTGTGTGTGTGTGTGTGTGTGTGTGTGTGTGTGTGTGTGTGTGTGTCCATGTGCAGTAACTAAGATATGAGAAGGCCAAACAATTATTGAATTTTTGAATTAAAATTTAAAACATGTTCCTTAAGCCATATCTCAAGGGTACAGTGATTTTTAAATACCTGAAGATCACTAATCTTGCAATCATGAGCCCTCACTATTTATTTACTCAATTGTCTTCATCAAGTTACTTTACTTTTAAGAATCTCTCTCTCTTTCAATGAGAAACTAAACAATGAGAGAACTAAACTTGATATCCACTATAATCTCTGTAAACCCTAATATTTTTCAAGTTTAAATATAATCAAGGTGAAAACCAAATCTAGAACATTCATCTCCTGAACACATTAGGGGTCTTTACAACTATTAATTATGCAGTTATTAATGAGAACACATAATTGCTTTAAATATATATGTAGGCACATGAGATGCATTACAATATGAAAGGAAATCAATGCTTATTTGCAGTATACCTCTCTGGCTGTCATCAGAAAACCTCTATTAGTGGGACAGATGTCAAAGTGAAGTCCGTGTAGTTTTATATCCACATAACTATGTGTGAAATGTGCTTCTTTTTCTTTTTTATGCAGCTCTGGGGTTTATATCCAGGACTCAGTGCACGATAATCAAGTGTTCTGCCAACAAGTTACATCTCCAAAACTTGGTTGAAGTTCTTAATATGACCAATTAACACCTCATAGAAGCATGTAGTAGCTACACAAAATCAATAACTTGCTGGTAACTTCTTGTCAGATATATCCCATTGGAGCAGAGATAGAAAAGCATTCTGGAAATGAAGAGTGTTTGACTTGAATATCACAGTGCTTAGTAGTGATTATCTTGCAAGTTTCCAGTCAGTTATCTGCAGGACTGTCATTCAAGTGTAGCTTAGCTCTCTGACCTCTAACCTGAAGTCTTATTTTTCTCTGAAATTCAGTAAAAGTGCATTATTATAACCATCACTTAGTTGATATATTTTCCCAGTAATATAGTGAACAGATCTTCTAATGTGATGATCTCTTCTGCACCCCTGCAAACAAAGGGAAGGAATCTGCTTTGTATTTGGATAGATCTTAATTTAAACTCTGTTTGTATTTCACTTGTCTAATGCAATACTGGGGAAACTATTTAGTATCTCTGTGGCTTTGTTTCATATATGCTATGTATTTCATATACATATATGTTCTATGAATACAAAATCGGTTGCAATTACACAATAGAAATACTGAGATTCTTAGTGCAGGTAGATGCATTAAAAATGCTAAACATATCTATATTTTATTGACCACTTGTTCCATTTTTCATCCAATCACAAAAGAAAAAAATCACAACTGATAATTTTAGGAATAATCTTACCACTTGGCAAAATTTATAAATTAAATACTTAGAATGGACAACTGATAATTTCAGGAATAATCTTACCACTAGGCGAGGTTTATAAATTAAGTGTTTAGAATGGAACATAATCAGAGTACATGTTTCTTTGTTTAATGTTTATAGCTATGACTGCTACATGACTTTTGACTTTCATTCTTTATCGCTGAGAGAATGTTAATTTAGCCAAGAACCTGAGAATTACATTTCTATAATAGGCAGTGGTTTGATTCTGTGACTTACTGCTGAAGTAACTTATAGGAGAGCCAGATGTTTAAATGCTATTTTCATGTAATTAAGAAGAAAATCTCACTCTATTTTGGGGGTATTGTCAGTATGATGCTTCTTTATTTGTTAGTTAACCAGATAGGAGTCTCATATTTATGAATAGAAGTCAGGAAATCTCAGTGCTTAAGGTAGTCATTAATAAGTATCAGGAAATATTTGAAACTAACATTGACATAGCATACTTTTAAGTTCTTATTTATATAAACTAATGGAATACAATTTTCCCTTAGTGTATATGAATTATTGTATTATCATGTCATGGGATTTATTTCTGTAGGTTCTTTAGTGCTAGAAGCTCCTAACTTGTTTATCTAACATGACTCCTGCCTTTCCATGTTGTAAAATGGACCATGTGGTTCAAATTGAACCCTCTATACAGAAGATTCATTTCCCCCATATTTTCTCTTTTACATTTGAATTTCCTGACATAAGCCTTGATTTTCAGTAAGTTCTGGCTCTTGAACAAATAATACTGAGATATATTCCTTCCCAGAGGTTCTTTCACAATTACTGTCAATATGCTATTGTCTTAGTTACTTACAAAAGTAAATGGGAAGGCCTTAATGGAAGACAAGAAGATTATTTGGGGGTGATGGGAAGAAACTGCACCAAGAAAACAGAACGGGGATGAAAGATACAATAGAGGATATGTCATCAAGCAGGCAACACTTGCAAATAAGTGGAGCTTATAGATCAGAGTGACCCCCACACCCACCCACAGGAGCATGAAGGCTGCTCTCAAGCTGTGGTTTAAAACTATCCCAGGACAGTAGTTATCAGCACTTACTGCATTTCTCAAGGTGAGATCCAGAGAGCAGAGTGTCCACCGTTAGCACTCTGTTAACTTTAAGGCAGTTTAGGAAATGGAAAAAACTTTAGAAATTCACCTCCAGTTTATGAGTCAACTAGGTGTTGATAGCTATCAGATGGAACAATCTTCTTCCAGAGGATCCATGTACATTAAGCATCGCATGCTCTGGTGCACTGATTAGGAGATGTTCGCACAAAGCACTGCTATTACTAGTGAAAGTTTCCTCTGAAATAAACAGTTTTTTGAAAAAGAAAACTATGACAATGTGAATGAATAGCTTGCTTAGTGCTTGCCAGGTGAGGAATGGGTAACATCTATGCTCATGGATTCTTGGGTAGCTAGGATCCAGCTGGAGGTGGAAAGAAAAACACTGAGAATGAGGGCATTTTCAAACAATGCACCTTCTCCTCCTGGGTGTTTCCTTGGGCAATTTGTATTCCCCATCTTCTCCAGACCTCACTGGTGGAGAAATCACAAGAAATGATTCAAAACCATCAGAACACCAGAACATCCCATGGATGACTGGACAAGTAGATATAAAAAGCAATATAAAGAAAAAGTAAAGCCTATCTCTGTCCTAGAAACACTAAAGGTAACATTAAATAATTCTAATGCTAAAATGGAAGCAAATGGCCGGGCATTTAGCTCAGTGATTCTAGTACCTGCCTTACAAATTCATGGTCCTGAGTTTGATGCTTGATACCAAAAAAGATCACAAAAATGTAAACTATTTATTTTTATTTTACAAAGAAATAAATCACATTAAATAATTTTAACAAGTGTCAATATTAATTCTTAAAAAAGCTAGCTGGGCGTTTCTGTCAAAACGTCTGATGTTGGCTGAGTGTAGTCATTGGTGTTTCCGGTCTGGCAGATTCACAGAGGATGAGATTTCATTCTAGCTGGACACCAACAACAGAGTGTTGACTGGATGATGGAATGATATTAAAAGTTTGGAATGAATATCAAATGAGTCTTATAATTTTAACTGTGGTCTTAGTAAGAATAAATTGAGATGGAGGATTTATTTTGTAAGTTTATGTTGGCTCAAGGGTTAGGGAAAATCCTATGTAGTGAAGAGCGCATTGGCATGTTTTGCACCGCTGCCAGTCTGGTAGGTTTTCTGTGTCTCCTGCTGTTGAAGCTCAGTGGCATTGAAGTCTGCAAACTATTCTTTTGTAGTATCCATGATGCAAACCAATCTGTACTTCCACACTGAGTGCTGGGCCAGGCTCCAACTTGGAATTTAGGCAGGCACTGTGTGCAGAAATGAGCCCATTTTCTGCTTTCCCTCCAACCTTTCTGCACACAAACACATGATATAGGTTCAGAAGACCAATGTGTTCTTCATGGCTCAGTGAACATGGTGATGCTTAAAGAAAAAAAAAAGAAATATATTTGGCAACATTAAGAAACTTATATCCACTAATGTTTAACTCTACTCTGTATATGCGGGAAGGAAGATTTGTAGAAAGTTACTTTATTATTCTCAATTTAGAAAACTTACATGGACATCTTAGGATTGCAGCATACACCTGTAGTATATGTATTACTGTGTTTTTGTTTTCATTTTTGCTTTTCTTTGATTTTTGAAGTAGGGTCTCTCTTTTGTAATTCAAGCTGACCTTGAGCTCACTATTTAGCCCAAATGAGCCTCAAATTTACAGCAATCCTCCTGCCTCTGCCTCCTGCTTACTGGGATTACAGATGTGAGCCACCATGCCCACTGTTGTGGTGTGTGGTACTGATTGCTGGTGGGTGGCATTGTTGTATTTGGTTACTGGGGATTGAACTTAGGACCTTGTGCTTGGAAGGCAGGCACCAGAACCATTGAGCTAAATATCAAGTCTTGTGGGTTTTTTTGTTTTTGTTTTTTTAAGATAAAAGATGTAGGTACCTGAGTTGTTTTTTTCTACACTGAAACCTCAGTATTAGGATTGAATTGAAGTGTTGACACTTTGATAAATAAGTGGCTTTTGGTTTGCATTTCAGACACTCATCTCTAAAAGACTCGCCATCACTGACCTAGGAGAGTAAGGCACAACAAAGTTCAGAAGTTATGTTTAGAAATGAAGCTTCCTAGGTACTGTCAACTGGAGTAAAAGATTCTCTTAGTTTAGGAAGAAATCGTAACTCTACCCTGTATGTACTGACAACGTCGATGAAACTGATGCTTTTGGTCGACCTAACATGTCATGATCTGTTCACTTATGAGTGTCTGTTTCTAAAACCTCATTTCTCTATATTGCCTAAAGATTAATAATTTTTTTTTCTCATCAGAAACTTCTACAAATAGGAAAGTGTCAGATTTCTTCCTTCTAATTTAGCTAACTTCCACAAGGAATGTGACACTATGGCAGAGTCAACATAACTTATTCTCCATATCCAGGCATATTTTGCAAATAAGGAGAGCTTTATGCATAAATGCACCTAATGGCAGGCATAAATTCAACACAATCTTTCCATGGGATCTTCTTATGGAGGAAATACTGCTAGACAATACAAATCTTAAACACTTCCAGAAACTGATAGCTCATTTTGAAAACATAATTTTCTCTTCATTCTTGAGAAGCACATTGTTATCATTTGGGAGTAGAAATGGTGGTGACAACATTGACATGTGATGTAAAATCCTTTTTGTACTCACTTCAACTGTTAGATCCAAATAAAAAATAAATAACTACTGCTAGAATACATTTCTGAACCAAAAACTATCAATAAAATTTTTAATTAGTTTAGATACATTACCAACACTTTTTATTTTGGATATCTTTTTTCAAAGCCAAATATACAAAGTGGAAATAAGTATAAATACTATAATTATCTCTTATAAAATATTGCAGATTTAATTATAGTAATTATTTCTAGTTACTAATTTTTCAATGCAGGAAAATTATCTTTACTAAATAGGCAATACCTTGTGATACACAGCTAATACAATGCATGGGGCATATCAAATTCTGAGAAAGAATAAGATGAACCCTATTAATTTTAGAAATAGATTGCTTTTTCATTGAGTTTACTTCCATACAGGCCTTGAGATTTCTATATGTTGTAAGCTTCAGGTATGAGAAAACTTAAATAGTTAAATAGCACTTCTATAATGGAATTTATAATGCAAAATATGTCATGTAAAATTTAGAATACTAAAAATGATTTGAGGGTATATTTCTAATCCCAGTAAGTTTATTAAAAAGAACAAGTATCACTTGCAATGCTATCTGTTTATAGTTAATAAACATTAAAGAGAAATTCATTTAGCTATTGGGCACCCACAGAAACGTTTATTATTCCTTAATGTTTCTAATGTGCATGGGCTTATTTCTCTAAGGAAGAAAACAGAATATTCTGCATTTGTTTTGAGGTCGTGGTCTTTCTACTTTGTAAAGCTTGTTGTGAGAAGAAATCACGAACAGAAACAGTGAATGCCTCTAAGAATGAATTGTTTATTATATTTGATAGTATAGTTTTCTTCTCTTTTTTCATTAAAAATACTCATTACATTTCATTCTATGCAAATTAGTTTGACCTTTCTTGGGTGACCTATGAATAATATGCCCTTCTTCACTTTGGCATTAAATCAATAACTTTCAAAGTATGTGACATGTGTAGAAATAATGCACCCTTCAAGGAGTCCAAAAGTAAGACCTTATGGAAACATTAAATATGCTCTTCATAGTACTTATTAGAACTGCCTGATAGAACAGGTGTAAAATAGAAAATTGAGTGGGGTATTGATTTTTAAAAAGCAAGAGTATTTTTAAAAGTATCTAAGAAAGAAAACACCAGTGATTGAACCAAATAATAAGTCCTACATTTAAATTAGGATATGGCACCTTATTAAATCTGTTTTTAGCACAACACCATTGAATTTGGGCTAACAGGTTGAGCCTTCTTCTGAATCCTTCTAAGTCATTTGGGATTAATTGCTAGCTAGAAAATATATCCATTGATCAACTCAACTGAAGGAAAATCCATTCCCACTACAGAAAACAGAATGCCTGGTGGGTGCTGAGTAGAAAGGCATGTCCTTTGTGAAGTTCAGCATGATGTATTATTATGCATTCACCATATCAGAATTATTTTCTTGTATTTAATTTTGAATTGTAAGTAGTGTTGAAATGAAATGTATGAGAAATTCATACCAAATTCCAAGTATGTTGCACTTCTTTTGTTCCTGATAGTGATAAGATCATAACAAATTAATAAAATGGTGTTTAACATTATGGGTCACCATACATTACATTGAGAATCTTATCAAATCACTGACCTAGAAAAAGACAAATAAGTACAAATCAGGTTTAATTTAAAAATAAGATGGATTTTGTAAGTTTATTACATATGATATGGTCTACTTTTTTCATGTTTTTAAATCAACATTCAAAAAATTAATACATTGTTTCAATGAGGCAAGACAAGATGATTGAAGAAACAGTTGTGGAATATCAACCAAACATCAGTGTTTTTCTACCTATGTTAGGGATGGAGAAACTTTTAGAGGTTGAGGGCCCAAACTGCAACCCAGAACAAAATGGCTGAAGAGTCTGTACTGGAAGACTGAAAAATCTTCACTGAAGACTCACATCCAAAGGCAAAGGCAAAGACTGGAGGACTTCCAAAATAGGGGAAGGCTTCTTTCTCCTTTCTCTTTTTTTAAACTTTGTAATTGACAAGCCAGTTGGTTGGTGGCACCCACACCCAGATCGGGTCCTCCTCTCCCAGTTCCTGGCCTTTGTGTCAATCATTCAAAGACTTAGTCAGAGCTTCACTGACCTGCTAGTCAGTTTTTACTCACTCATGATTGACATACCACAATCCACTTTTATGTGGGTGCTTTAAAGCTGACCTTTCTAATTTTGAATCCTTTACTGTTTTTACTCCCCTCTTTTCTACACATAATCATTGAGAACAATATTTTTGAAAGGTATTGGGTCAAATTCTGCATGCTGCATTAGTCAGCCAGAGTGTGGTACTTGTCGAGAGGCAGACTACAAAAATCCAAGGTTGTTGTATGAAGGAAACAGGCAGTGAGAATCAGAAAAAAATGGTAGTTCAAGACAGCAGAATCACACCAATTTCATTGTTAGGGGCAAGAAGTTGTCTTCTTTGCTTCAAGATTTTATTCTCAGTTATCTTCTATTTATAAGGTGAAATTTCTCTTCCTCTTCTCTATCCATGAAGCTGTTCATATTTATAAAATATGTGTCCTAAAATATCAGGGTAAAAATCAGATGTAAGCAAGTTGAATTATTTCTCTGAGAAAAAGAATCAATTAATACAACAATTAGAAAAACTCTGCCATTTACAACTGAATTCTGTTTTTAATTCAAGGTGTGTGTCTTACAAATTTTTATCCAGTTCACAACATCATGCACCCATCACTTTCATCAAGGTTCAGAAAACTTCCCTCAGCTCCCAAAAAAGAAACCTTGAACACATGAGTCCTGTTCCCTTCCCTCCTGGTACTTCACTCCCTAGATATAGACAAAGATGTGAATGTGACTCTTGGTGCACGCCATCTAAATGCTATTTTGCAATATATGCTATTTTTTGTTTGACTTGTTTAACTTATTATTTTTGAGATTCTGATGTATCAAGTATCTACCAGTCTAATAATATTTCCATTGATTCAAGTACACTTTATTTATCTGTTTTACATTTTGATGAAATTTTAGATTGTTTTTATTTTTAATCACTATTCCTGCCATTCTGCAAATATTTTGGATTTATTTGGCTTTAAGTATATATTTTTTCATTTTTCTTAGGTAGAATAGAATCCCACCGAGGAGTAGATCTATTCAGTGGATAAAGCAACTCTGTTTAGTTTTTCAGAAATTACAAATCATTTCAAAAATCTGTGCACCATTATAATTCTCCCTAACAATGAATGAATATTTCAACTTCTCCATGTCCTTGGCCCCTTTTCTGTATTTGGGGTTATAAGAGCACAAATACTGATACTGGGCACAATGCTTCTTTTTGTAAATAAGATGTTACTAGAATACAGCCATGCCATTCCTTTCTTCTTCTCATCTATGGGAGTTTTCACAGTACAATAGCAGAGCTTAACTAAAGATATGGCATGATTCACAAAATGTAAAACACTAACTACATGACCAATGATAAAAACAATGTAATCTTATTTCAGCAAATAAAAAAATTCACATTGTAATCATGTTTTACTGAAAGTGAATTTCCATATATCAAGTGCTTACTGAGTATTAAATGTGTATTTTATTACATACATAAGGGATGATTGAAATGATTTTGTCTGAGTACATTTGTGAACCTGTGATTATTGTTAAGTTTCTATTTACTCATTCATCCAACATGTTTATGAAATATTTATGTGTTTAATATAATCATTAAGACTGGGATCATGCGCTGAGGCTGGACAAGGCCCCTCCCCAAGAAAGAGCATACATTTTATGGAAAGTCTGTACCTTCCAGGAGGTTATAAAGTTTGGGTGAGAAAAGCCTGGAGGAAACTATGTGTATTGAAGAGCTAACGTAAGATGCCCAGGACAGAATTTCTCCATATGAATATTTCTCAGTGTTTTTGAGAAAATAAAAACACTGATAAAATATCCTTGGGTGTGAACAACAGATTTCCCTATCACTTGTCAGTGTCTAATGTGAAATGTGAATATCTGCCACGATTTCCCAGTTATGTGACTATCACATCTCTTACTTCAATGATGTATGTTGCAGGGGTCATTGTTCCATGAAGCATTTTTTCTGGAGGGGAAAAAATAAAACATGTAAAATTATGTTGGTCAAAAATGGAGTTGAAGATGAAAAGGTTGACGAAAGCCCTTGGAAACAAAATTAAATCATGTACTTGAAACCTTTCAATCCCAAGTTCAGACCAACTTATTCAATCTGAAAATTTTCCCTAAGGAGCTGCTCAGCCTGTAAATTAGTTATGGTAATGTCTTATTCAAAGGGTCTTTGAAGTTTAGTTTTCCTTTATTAAATACCTATCTTTTATATGTGTCTTTTTAAAGCACGTTAATATCATGAAGAAGAAAGTTCAAGGAAAGATAATATAATGGATAATTCTTCCTTGGGCTCACACACTCTTGAAAGGATTATTTTTCTTTTTTTTTTTTTTAAGTTGACTTAGGTATTTTTCAAAGTGAAGTGTTTTGGTTTGCAAAGGCTATGAGAGTCTACTGATCTCCTTTTACTTCTTTCTAACATTTCTTTCTTGAGCAACAATGTATGGTCGGATAACATTCTTATAATATTATCATAATCCCTATACTAAAACCCTATTTTACTCTCTACAAAAGACAAAAATAACCATTAAGGAGGCACAGCTAAGTAGTACCAGATGACTTGGACATACACATAGTAAACAATCTCTGGAGCCTACTTCCAACTTTTCTCTGTACAGTCAATTACAGTCCTGGGCTGTGAAAATTTCAAGCTCAGTTACTCACACCACAAACTGCTATGTCATTTGCATGAACAACAGTCATACCCTGCAACTCAAATCCCTCACTTATATAATCAATATTGTTAATAAAATCTCAGCTTTATGTTATGTTGAGTAGACTGTTGGCCTGTAGTAAATTTGTCAACACATAACATTGTTCTAACAAATGTCAAAATGTCTGTTATAAAGAGGAAGTAAAAAGAATAAGATATGAAATGTACATGTACCAACTTCTCATGACTGATGTGGCCTTAAAACATATTCTAGTAAAGAATAAGTAAAAAGCTCAAAAGGCAAATAAACAAGGTGATCTGATCTGATGACCAGCACATGTGCTGGTAAAAAGAATCATGGTATAATATCCTTTACTTAACAAATAATGGAATATGAGAGCATAAACTTCTTTAAGATATGCTACATCTATGTATCTGCTTCCTGTGTATCTGCGTATGCATTTTGTCAAAAAAGAAACAGAAGAATAAGTTGAAATTAGTGATCAGTTATCTGTGTAGAACAGATTAAAAGAGTTGAATTCAAAGAAATGAGAACGTGTTCTCTGAATATTATTCTGTATAGTTTGACATATGAGTCATGAAAATATTCTATATAATAAAAAATTAAATAAAAGAATTCAAACCAAATTGATGCTAAAAAGGTTCAAATTAATTACCACACAAAAATAATTTATTTTATTTGATTCATTTACTTTCTAGTTAACATACTAATTTACTAGTTAATTGATATTTTTTAATTCAGACAACATTATACATGGCACACATGCTTTGAAAAGATGTGTTCTGAAGTCCAAATCTACTGCACAAATACTATTAATTTTTCTTGGTGAATTTAATTTTCGATGATGTGATAATTCTGAAAATAATTTTCACATGTAGTCTTAAATAGTACAAAGAAATTATTTAAATTAATATTGCTTGGATAAAGTCTAAATATGGAGTGAGTGCAGTGTCAAAAAATATTGTCAAAAAATATTTCAGAGTATCCTTGTGTGTATTCATATGCATGCACATTACAATGTCTACACATTCAGAGACACTAATTTTATACCCTCTGGCATAGTCATCTATCTTGGAGGGGTTCGACAAGCCTACATTCCTGTGTTGTAGTATTACTTTTTTCCTTTTGGACAAAGGATATCATGAGGTATGTAACTCCCAAGTCTTTTTTTTTTTTTTTTTCGAGACTGGATCTCGCTTTTTGTAGATCAGGCTGGCCCCGAGCTCAGCCTTGCCTTACATCAATCCTCCTGCCTCTGCCTCCAGAGTGCTGAGATTACAGGCGTGAGCCACCATGCCCGGCACTGTGGAATGTGGTGCTGATTGCTAGTGGGGCATGAGTCTCCACACCCAGCATTGTTGTATGTGGTTACCAGGGATGAACCCAGGCCCCTGCACTTGCAAGGCAGGCACCAGAACCACTGAGCTAAATCCCCAGCCTTCCTAAATCTTGATTAACAAATACTGACCACACATTTCAATTTAAGTGACTGACCTTATTCTTGAAATACAGAAAAACTAAGTGAATTATGCCAGAAAGTGAAAAAGTGAAAAAGACATAGATATTGCATATAAGGGATTTACTGGTCACATTTGAATTATGTAGCATCAATAAGTGAAACAGAATATCATATTAAGTTAAAAAAAAAAAAACTAAGCCAATAATTACGGAAGAGTGCAAGAATGAAGAAAAATAGAAGGCTATCTTTTTGAATAGAGTGATAGTTTTTAACCTTTCTCCGTGCTCTTTTTTGTTTAGAGAATAATTTCCATCCAAGGATTGTAGCAATAAAGGAACACAATGCTCCACTCTGGACAGTTGAGGTCAACTGTGTACACTGACATATAACATATATCATGGGAAAAACTACAGCCCAGGCACAAGGGAACCACTGGCTGCACATGGTCATAAATGGGTCACACTTGGGAAATGGAAGGAATAAACTGGGCTTGTGCAAATCAAGATTTATAGAATCAAGTGTGTAGACAGCTCTAGGGTACTTATAGTGGGTGTGATTATATTGCTTAAATAACTCTAAGATTTCACAGTGATAAACAGCACCTGTACCCATTTTATTTGATAAGGAGTGTGGTTTGGAGAGTTGATATTATCTGCATGTGCCAAATGAGAAGGGAAAGTGTTATTGTGGGGAAGTAGGTCTTAGGCAGGAAAGACTACAATAAGGGCTTCCTTAGACTTTTTTTTTTTTTTTTTTTTTTTTTTTTTTTTGGCTCATCCAAGTTAAAGGAGTTAAAACTCTGATAGAGAAATTCCCTGGGAATAGTTATATCCTATTCTGTGTTATTTTGAACAAAAATTTTTAATCATAAAGAAACAGAAAAATACACAATGAGGGAATTCTTTGCAGGACACCTGGTTTAGACTATTTAAATTATAAAATAAATGAAGAATGAGGAAAATGGATCAGTATTTTAAAATTAGGGAAAAATACAATGGCAGAACATCAAATCTGATGTTTGAACTCTGATTTCATTATGGATTTAAAAATATAGATATGAAAGAATATATGACTGTTGCAAAATTTGAAAATAGGATATGTGTTAAATAATGCTATTAAATTAATTTACTTCTCTCATGTGTGACAATGTTGTTATTATATATTCTTGGAAAATAAATACTGAGATATTACTGTGCAGTCTGCATTAGATCCTTAGGCAAAAGAGTTTTGCGTACATGATGTGTAGAGATGGAAAGATGTTTATTATTACTGAACACAAATGAGGATTATTAGTTTTCATGGTACTGTTAAGTCTGAAATCCTTTAAATGAATAAAATAATTAACTTAAAATTTAACTAAATAGAAAAACATATTAATTATTGGTGAAACTAGTACAAAGAGGAAGACAGACTTCTGTTAACATTCTGCACCATAACAACATTGCAGAATTCACAAAAGATGCAATTTTAAAATATTGTGGAGGAAAAAAAGACTCAACAACATGAACAATTTAAGCAGACTTCTCACTAACATTTGTGAGAAATTCAGACAGTATCATCAGAGAGTAGAGATAACTTAAAATTTTATGCCCAACAAATATAGCTTCTATGAGTAAGAGTGAAATAAAGTCTTTTGAAAAGGTATGAACTGAATATACCAAAGGGAAATATTAATGGTACAGTGACATAAAGGAAATGATCCAGCTTGGAAAGGCAAATGTAAAAAGCTAAATGACAGTCAATCATCTTCATAAATATGTGGTTGAATCTAAATAAATGGTGGTTGTGTAAAAGAATACAAATTCAAAACTTTTGAAATAAAAAATAAATTTTACAAATCTGGTCACAAAATCATATACATCAAAAGCAGGATGACTAAATGATAGTCAACTATTGCCCTGGTATGATTTAGAAAGTAACTAATTAACTGTCTTTCAGTTCAATGTAATGAGTTTATAGTTGTAGAGCACACATGAAATTTTGAGGGTAAATAAGTCTTTGGGATGCAAGCATCACTGTCTCTGTATAGGGCTTACAGATTTTCTAGTTGTGTGCAGTTTCAGATGCATGTATGGTTTTGCCGAATTTTAATGGGTTCTACTTTGTGATTCTTTGGAAAGAAAATACCATGAGAATTTGAAATCTATCAGTTGATTGCACATTTTTCATTCAGTCAGAACTTGCTTAGAATTCCAAGTATACATTTACTAAAACTGCTTGAAGGGTTTGTAATGGATGATTTAATTCTCTAGTATTATATGTGATTGCAATCTGGAATGCTGAATTCTTTTGGTGATGGCCAACCAGGCAGTATGAAGGTTAACATCATTTGCAATGGTAATCTGCACTTCATTTATATATTTCAATCAGCCCCTTCATCTATATGTTTCAATCAGCTTTGAAATGTATCATGAAAACCATATCAAAAGTGCCTGTAAATCAGAAATCTTCACGAGAGAGTTGGTTTTTCCCTCTCTCGTATCTGAGAGTCTAGGTCAAAATGTTAAGTATAAGTTTCATGACTTAAATAACAATATTGATTCCTAGGAATAAAAGAGGAATGCCTGAAGATTCTGTTTATTTTTTCCATAGGTCACTAAGATAACCTTGTATCCTATTAAAAATTAAATGGATTTGGTCTTAGTCATACTATTGAGTAATGAACTCTGAAATCCCTTGTCTGGATTATAGAAAGAAAAATATTTGATAGCTGAGTTGGTTTACTCTGTTCATTTGATTTAAATCAACAACAAAGAACTACTAAAAGCACTGTAGGCAAAGGAATTTGCTATGGGAATTAGGCATACATAGTGAGGAAGCACCAGGTGACTGAAAACATTTAGTGGGGTTTGAGGACATCAGAGAAGGAATCATTAACTTCACTGCTGGGGAAATTTGATCAGGTAGACAAACCATCACACGGGCCACCCCTCACCCCCCAACTCTATATCTGCCTTGACATCAAAGATGGTTTTAGAGGAACAGATATATAAAAGAAGATTTTTTAAAGCTAACGTAGAATAGATCTTGCTACTTTTTTAGAAAATGGAAGGTGGCAGTGGCGTTCTCTATAAATTATTTATGTCAGGTATTCATATGTGATTGGGCCTATATTCTAATTGAGATCTGTTTGGCTCTGAAGAGTGTTCTTTGAATGCTGAATCTGGCAAAAGGCTTCAGGCTTGCTAAATTATGGCGGCACTCACTAATCATTCATCAGCAGAACTCTTCAGGGAAGGAAAGATGATGATAATCTGCAAGTAAGTGAAGTCTGTGGCTTTCAGGGGAAAACTTGGGGAGGCCACAATCCCCCAGACATGAACAGTAGTAACAAATGAAAGAAAAACCTGAAAAAGTCATTTCTGGAAAACGTGAGAACTTCATACCCGTCCCACTGTCTCTCTTCCCCTAATCTCACTGGTTACTCTTGGCAGTCTCTTTCCCTCAAAACTACTTCCCCTTCAGTGCTTCCTTCCCTCACCTCCCACCCCCATCTCTTTCGGTCTCTTTTTCTCTATCTCTCATTCTGTAGGGAGGGGTGTGTGTGTGTGTGTGTGTGTGTGTGTGTGTGTGTGTGTGTGTGTGTGTGTGTGTGTGTTTGCAAAGTATATCCTCTTCATTTTGTTTCTCTCCTGAATCCTAAAACAAGCACATTCCTAATTATGAATTTCAAGGATTCTTTTTGAAAAACTTTACATAGCCTGTCCAAATATTTAGTTGGTGATTTCAATTAGATTGTCTTAATCTATCATTTCAGAAAGTCTACCAATGGGTAACTAACAAGAACCACATAGAAGAATGTCCTGTACATTATAAAGTCTCTTGAATAACTTAACATACATTAGAAGAGAATCTTAATTTACTTAGTTTTCTCAAGTATACCAACTAAAGTCAGTCTAAGCCATAGCAATCAAATTCTTTCAGAAATATTAGAAGAAATAGCAAGTGCAATAGCATTAGTATTCAATGAAATTAATGACCTTAGTGGGTTTTTCTTAACATAAGTCATTACAATATGGAAAACTCACTGCTGCAGTTCAAAGTTGCAGTCATTGTAATTTTTCTTCTTAATTGTTCAGTGTCACTCCACAGTGACATTGGCTGCTTTGGCAGCAATAGAGAGATTAAAGAATCAAGTCATTCAGAAGAAGTACAGAAATTGTAGAGGGTTAGTAAAATGGCAGCCCCAAGGGTCTACTTGTGCAGATTTGTGAAATTTGTATTCTCTACAGAGATTAGAATAAGTGATTAAAGAACATATGAAGGACTGAGGTAACACAAATGTATGGTGTCAAACACTGAGAGCAAAATGGAATGAAAAGGACACAGTTATATCAGCTGAATTTTTGATCAAAATGTATTTTTTGTTCAAACATGGCATGCATCCCTAGTATCTTTATCTTTTTCTCGCATATGTGTTTATATTCAGCAGATTTTCAGAATGTAAGTTCAAAACTTTTCTTTTGTTTTTATGGAACACTTTAGATATTATCCTCAGGGTGTGTGTGTGTGTGTGTGTGTGTGTGTGTGTGTGTGTGTGTCCATTAATTTAGCACATGTGAGGTTTTATTACTAAACAGTGCTGATCCATTTATCTGTTTGTTTTTTATTTTATTACAGTTAGTTCAGGACAAGTCAAGCCCTGTTTCAGTCAGTCTTGTTTGGAGTACTTGGTGAAGGGTAATATCGAGGTTCACTCAGAGATAGTTCATATAGTTCTCGTCCTGTCTTCTCTGCTCCTCCATCCTTTATATCACCTCCTGCATTAAATACCAGCCACATCTGTTGACTTATGAAGTATTTGAGAATGAAACGCCATCTGGCCTAGAAAAACAACTAAGCTTCCCTGTCCTATATATTTTAGGAAAACTTAGCTATGTCTAAACAACAAAGAAGAAGTTATTTCTTAATTTAATTATTAAGCAAACATGATATCATGTGGGATGGGTTCAGCACTCAGCATAAACAGGCCCCTAATTTAATGTGGTTTATGTCAGTTACACCCACCAAAAATGTAATTTTTTTTTGAAACATAAAAATGTCTAACAGCAAATTTGGATTCTAGCTTTCTTTGCAATGGTGTACAGTCAGAGGAACATCTGCAGAGAGCAGCCCAGCCGGAGTTCAAAGGCAAAATGCACAAGAATATGACTTGGGATTTACAGGACTGTCCCTTTCCTTTTCAGTGTTTGCCTTAGTGATGCTGGAAAATGTCCAGTAATGGCATAAGACAGAAAGCTAAGGCACAGACTATTTTAGTTAAAGAGCTCTCAGAACTGATACTGAAACCCTAAACTCTCTCTTGATAGACAGAATTCAATTCCCAGATGTGCTTTGTTTGTCTGTGTTTTAGACACCTCCCATCCTGCCTGCTTTGGTCGCACATAGACTCAAATTAAACACCTTGTATTAACTATGAACATTATAAATGGAGAGTTTTGATTTAGAAACTGCAAAAATGGGTATATACAATGTATTTCAGAAGATGTGACCTGCAACACTTTTTCTGCCAATTCTTATCCCTAAGACTTCAGGAACCCACCCCCGACTTCTTTTACTCACCTTTTAGGTCCTGGAGTCAGAGGAGTTTGCAGCCCCTTCTTTAGTCTGCACATTTCCTTTTGCCCAGGCCAACATTTGAGTTCTGAAGGAAAAATAATTTTCCTTAAATTGTGGGAATGAAATAAATAGGGCACAGATAGGTACATATCGCATTTTTTCTCTGGTATGAGAAAATAAAGATGTAAATTAGTCCTAACATTGTATGTTATATATTGTGAAATAGAAAATGCTCAATGTAAAATAAGGTGAAAGGGGACAATGTTGAGATTGTAACAAAAAAGTAAGTAAACAAATTTTATATATGGGGGGGTGGTAGGGTGGGTAGGGCTATGGGAAAAAATGAGAATTAAGTTGTGTCTTATACTGGTACAAGTCCCCATTATGGAGTGCAATCATGATGTGTATATTTAATGTACCAATAAAGATTTTTAAAAAATTGTGGGAAATAACACTGGTGCACTTAGCTATCATGTCATATCCCCTTCCTTTTTAATTATTAAAGAACTGTACTGTTTAGAGTAGCTATGAATATATTTTAAAATAGAAAAAAAAACAAAATTATTAAATCCTCACTCAAACTTTGTAAAACTTAAGGCATGTAAAAATTAAGTTATTCATATCACATCCTGAACTGCAAAATTAGTTAAGCAGAAATAGATTGGGCATTTTTTAGGAAAAATTTGCCAACTCTTTGTACCTTGACCAGTCTTCCTACCTAAAGCCTTATGGCATCATGCCCTGTACATTTAGATGTGAGATGCAGTGACAGCAAAACATAGTGTAAGTGTGTTTCTGTGTGTGTGCATGCATGTATGTGTGCTGTGATATAGATAAATATATATCTTGGAATTTCCTTTTCTCATCAGAAAAAACAGGCAGAATATTACTAAATGCATGCCATAATGTTAGATACTGACAAATTTTGTAATATACTTATGTCGTATGAATGAATCATGTATTCAAATAATTTAGCTTAAAGAGGTTAAATGATTTTCAAATCAATTTTGATAAAGGTAAAAACCCTGAGCCCCAGTTCCTTTCACTGTAACTGTAAGTGTTGAATTGTGCCTTTACTAAGTTCCTTCCACATTCAGCACTTTTAGAAGTCTGTCAAAATTCTGCCTAATGCAATTTGGCTTTTCTGCCTGTGGGTGATCTTTGTCTTAATACTATCACATTGAGAACTCCTGGATTTTGGAAAGCAGTATGTTTCAGCATTAAATTTCTCCTTCTCTGGAAACAAAAACCTCAAAACTGCAGCCAGATTTTGCTGAACCAAGGAAGACTCTTTGCATTTCTGTCCTGTGATGAAAAGGAAGAAGTTACTTTGTGCTACAAAGAGAGCATTTAGCTTGCTAAGAAAGAAAAAAAGCTATTTTCTCAATTAGAACAAAAATAAATCTGTACTAGAATTATAAGAATGGAAACTTTTGGCTAATTGCTTATTTAAAAGTAAGCTATAGAGACAATAGAATGATTTTTAGCAAAAGCTGGTGACAGTGTAGTGTGTGGGGCCTGAGTAGATGCTATAAAACATACATAATTTGAATTATATAAAAGAGTAAGTTCACAAGATCTATTATGCAACATGCTGAGTATTTTAATACCAATATATTGTTTCTTTCAAAATTGCTAAAAATAGACTTTGAATACATTTACCAATAAATGATAAACAATTGCAACAATCCATGTTAATTCTCTCAATTTGGCCATTCCTCGATGTAGATATATCTCAAAACACTTATCTTATGAGAAACTGAAAGTGTCAATGAGGTCCAGAATGTATGATAGATATTGTAAAATAAGAAGAAAATGTTCAAAGGCAAAAGGGAAAGAGAGGATAGACAGAGGATAGTAAAGGAAAGAAAGAATTAGATGGTGAAAACAGAAATTGAAATAAAGCTTATGTATATAAGAGGTGAGGATTTTAGGAAGGGCAGGGGAATGGGGAAAACTAGAATAAAGTCATATCATGTACAGGTACAAATTCTCACTGTTGAATGTAATCATAATGTATACATAAAATGTACCAATAAACACAAATAAAAATGTATTTCAAAAGATCATATTAAATATGATCAGAATAAACAGTTTTTATGGAACAGTTTAAGGAAGTAAACCTAGGAACTATGTGTAGTTCAGTATGTCCTGACTAATTTGCCTCAGGTGGCCCAGTGGAAGTAGGATGCGTAATGCAACCTATGAAAGCAAAAGGAGAGTAGAACTGAGTGTGAACCGATCTGTGGGGCAGAATCTACCCAGCTGGAAAGCAGAGGAGTCAGTGGAATCCTAGGGAAGATTCTCACCATTCACCTCTGCTCCCTCAGCTCCTTCATGATAGAGTAGGCCATGACTGAGTAGGTTAATGGAAGAGAGATAGTCCACCAGAGGGAACACAGAGCAGCTCACTGAGATGAGGTGGAGGAGCTGGCTCAGGTAGTTCCTGGAGAGAACTGAGTCCAATCTACTATGATTATCAACCTAAGAATGCCTTCTTTAGCATTAAGTCTTTGAGAATGTTCAGTGGCCTGGGGGAAAAACAGGAGGCACACAGTACCACACCTAGAATGAGAGTGTTCAGAGGGAAAATAAAGTGCCTTTCTGTTGGGATTAATGTGCACAATTAGCCCAAGTGCCTGGGCCAAATGTTCATTGTAAAGGAAAGGAGCTACTCCTAGATTACTCTGAGTCCATTAATAACTGAAGACATCATAATGGATTTGATGAGATTAAGTGGAAGTGAACAATTAAAGTGCAATGAGGGTTTATTACAGAAAATATTATACCCAAAGATCAATATTAAGTTCAGAAAAATACATTCTAGAGAAGACATACCAAATTTTCATTTTTTATTCTTCTTTCCAATTTTTGTTCCTCTTTCAAAATGTTTTCTATAAACGAATGATTTTTTGAGGAAGCTACTGATCAATACTGTCCTAATTTTTTATTCTTTTATATTACATGACCCAATAAAAAGTAACTTTCTGAGTGCTTAACAATGATCTTTGAGGTTGACAGTGTTCTATTTTAGAATAGTGAAAAACAATTAAATTATATGTTATTATTTCCTTACCAGGTGAAGTACCATTTTATGTCCTACACTGTATAATTAAAAGGATGCTTGGTGTATATTTTCAGAGTATGTAGTTCCTTGATTTTGTCATATGAATTCAAATACTGAGGAAGTGAAGTGTTCTTCCTCATACTTCTTTTCCTTTTATCTGAATTCCAACCAGCCCCTGGACTCTCTGCCTACCTAAAACCGTCCCCAAGGAGCTCAGTACTACTACGTTCATCTGGCCTGCAGTGTGTTTTGGGGCTACTGTGTGCTCCCACATGGAAAGAACAGAGATGTCTCTCATGTGTCAAGGGTGTCAATAGAAATAAGCTGAAGTTAGAAAACAGAGACTAAATGTATGTAATATTCTCCACAGGGCCAGTGCTATTTTGTTGGCACAGAGTTGGTTTATTATGAATCATACTCACTTCTTTTTTTATAGTATATAATAAGAACATATTTTGTATCAACAGATCTTAGCCACACAAAATTTCATTCATCACAGTCTTATTTCAGAACTTATAAGATCATTTGAAAGTGATTTTAATTACTTCACTTTTCATTGTGGAAACACTTCCTAGTTCATGTGATATTCTCAGAACAATTTCATTTTGTGAGTTTTTCCTAAGTAACTTTTCTGATATAATAATTTTATATTTCCCTAACCTTGAAAAGTCATGATCAAGATAAAGGCACTTAATGGACTTTTTGTAGCAAGAGTAGGGGATTAATGCACTTGATGTGCTGATTAATCTTGACTGTCCACTGGGCTGGACTAAGACACTCCCAAAAGAGTGATTGTGTGGTGAAGGCACAAATTTCACCAACAGATTAGTGTATCAGTGAGTTAATCGTTGATTGCAGTATTACATGGTGGAGCTGTTGGGAGCAAATCTCACTGTGTGACACTCTCTCCGGATAGGACATGATCTTAAAATCCAACCAAGAACTTTACTGCCCAGCTGGAAGCCATCTTTCCAGGTAAGGAAGACACTAAGTTAGACTAAGGCACAGTACTTAAAGGCAAAATATATTATCCCCCACCTATTACCAGGAGGCTTCTATGCAAAAGTGTGTTACAGAAGTTAATAGTAATGATTGGATCACTGGTTACTACAGAATAATATGTTCTAAAAACATACAATTGGTGGCTGTGCTGACTGGTTGGGTGGAGAATTCCTATGGAGACAACTACCTGGTTCATAGGGAGGTTACAGGATACAAGCTGGAGATTTTTAACAGAACGGCTGTTTTTATGCCAACCCGTGTCTCACAGACTATAGATAAAGAAAGTGTATCGTATGAGCATGATCTTGGAGACCATGTCTAGTCCTTCTTTCTTCCTCTTTCAAATCCTCTCTGCTTCCTGAATACCATGATCTGAGTCACCTTCTTCTCTATATTCTTCCACCATGATGTATCTTTCCCACAGCCACCCAAACTTTTACTAAAACTTCAGAAACCATGAGCCAAAATAGACTTCTTTAAATTGCAAGTGTTAAATATTTTGTGCTCCAAAGCTGAGTAGTACAACATCTAGTAAGGATAATTGTACTTTTAGCATGTTTTGATAGTAACTTATTAAATTATGAGCTTTATTATGATCAGTATTTCTCTTTGATTCAGTAAATATTTGCTGAAAAGTAATTTGTCCTATCTCATAGAATGGCTTTTGATTGTTTCCGGAATTACCTCTGTCCTCAAGGAAATAAGAATATCAGCTTAGTCATTTCACATTTCAATATCAACCTAATGCCAACTCAATCCTCAATCCTCAGGCTTCACCTAGCCTCATCTTCCCGTGCCACTTCCTGTGTAGCAATGTTAAGCTCTCTTTTCTTCACATACACACACACGCACATGCACACGCACATGCACACATGCACACACACACTGTTCCTCAGGTACTTGTGTGTGTGTGTGTGTATATATATATATATATATATATATATGTATGTATATAAATATACATATACATATATACACATATACATATGTATATACATATATGTATATATATATGCACACACACACACACACACACACACACACACATATATATATATATATATATATATATACACACACACACACACACACACACACACATTGTTTGTTTGTTTGTTTTTTTGAGACAGGATCTCAATTTGTATTTCAGACTGGCCCTGAGCTCGGCCTCAGACTCACAGCAATCCTCCTGCCTCTGCCTCCCAAATGCTGGGATTACAGGTGTAAGCCACCACACCCAGCATTGTGGTACACAGTACTGATTGCTGATGGATGTGAATCTCCAAACCCAGTATTGTTGTATGTGGTTTCTGGGGATTGAACCTTGGCCCTTGGGCTTGCAAGACAGGCACTGGAACCACTGAGCTAAATCCCTGGCCCAGGTACTCATGTATTTGCCATGACCCTTCCTGTCCAGCAGTATTTACATAAAAGTAGAAGGAGGAAGACAATAAGGATGTGAACTAAGAGCACAAGAAGAGGAAAAAGACAGAGAAAAGAGGGAAAGGAAAGAATAAAAATAAGAGTGGAGTTGAGAGGCAGAGACGAGGAGACTGTTTTTACTCATTTCCAGGTCATCAGTCAAGTGTGCCATCCATGAACCTTTACCAGTTCTGATAGGACCCTGTTGCACTACCTTCTGAACTGTGTCACCACTTAGAAAATTTCTGCTTTACTGTACAGCATCTTAGAAAGCATTTTTTATCCCTTAGAGATGATGAGAGATACTAGGGAAGGTCAGAGTCTTGTCCTTCTGTCAATGCCCATGACACAGTAATATGTTGGTCTATTTTTTTGAAGAAAAATAGAATGAAAACTGTAGTTTTATTAAAAGAGAAAGCAAAGTAAAAATGGATATGTTTGCTTTATCTTAGTTATATGTAGATATATGCATCTAAATGACATCATTAAATTGGAAGAAAATTAATGATTCTGAAAATAAAAGGGTATTGCACGATGTTTCTAACATAATCAATATCTTTATACTTTGTATACTTTCTGTTCTGTATTGTCTTCTACAATATTTCACCCAAGTAGAAAATTAATTTTTATTAAGCAATGAGAAGAAAAATAATTTTCACTTGAGAGAAGGGGAGGGGGAGAGAAAGCAAGTGACTGAAATGGCTTAACCATACAAATTTTTAAGAGAAAAGCTGTGATGAGAAGCATGTATGAGATAATGGAAAGCGCTGCTCAGCATGAAGATGAATGTGTCTACACCATCAACTTTGATCTTATCACATGGAGTTGGAAAATAGGACAGTGCTCTGCTCTTCTGTGTTTAGTCACTGCATTCCATTAGTACTGGAAAGTTAGCCCTAAAGTTAATGAGTAAATGCTTCCCATGTCTGAACCAGTTTTCTAAGCTTATCAGTTTTCATTCTTTCTATTGATCAATAGTGATATATTTGATTCTTCAAACTGTCAGAATAGAAATGAATTCTGTGATTCTTTTACCCATATAAAACAATGACTTTAAAAAAAATTCTTCCCTAATATGTTGGTCCAATAATATCTGCAGGTTAAAATCATGTCCTAAGTTTCAGTCACTTAAAGAATTAAATGCAAAGCCCACAACTACCTTGCTAGTACTGCTGAACAGTTGAATTTTTATCATTAAGAGCTGGCTTTCTCATTATATGGATAAATAATAAAAATAGCTATTATTAGTTGGGTACATGAGGTTTACCAAGTGTACTTCCAAATGCTTTTAAAATAAATTAATGCACAGAATTAGACTAATATATTTGATATTTTAGTAAAATTCCTATATCCGTTTAAAAATGAGGAAACTGTGAACCAAAGAATTATGAATTTTTGGCCAATAAAATTTATAGCAAAAGACACTTCAGTCAGGTCAGTAATAAATATTGTGTATTTCAGTGTTCACAAGTTTGTCTGGCTTCTTTAGGGAAACAGAAATAGAGCCAGACAAAATAAGATGTTCCAACTTGATTCCACACAGGAAAGCCAGAGACTCTTGAGGTGCTACCTGGCAGACCCCAAGGCAGAGAGTGAATTCTCATAGGCCACTTTCGCTCCACTGGCATGTCCCATGCATTCAATGATGTCCACTGGGAAGGCAGCTGCTCCATTCAGGGTACTGGATGAATTTTTATCTCATCCAAAATTACATTTTCACATAATTCCACATACTGATTCTGCTGGGCCAAATAACTGGGCAACTTTTTGCTCCATCGAGATGACACATAATATTAACCATCAAAATTCATCACAAAGAAAGATGATATTGGTAAAAAAATTCAAAGTCAATTTTTAAAGGCAAGTTATAATTATGTGTTACAAGAGGCTCAGAGAAAGGGAGAGCTGACGTGGGAACAGAATCTGCCCCAAACTTCACACACAGTGAGCATTTATTCATCGAATAATTCGGATCATCAGTTAGTAAGAGGTGAATGTAGACTTTTGTAAGCAACTATTGAAGGAACAAAATACAAAATAGATCAAGGTAGAAAGAAATAGAGGAAAAGTCATGCAAGGGAATGATAGCATAGTTCTATCGATATAGCCGGGTATTTAAGGTAACTCTAAACTCAGTTATGGATTTTATGAGACAGACAGATAGAGTAACATTTATATAATTGAAGTTGGGGAAGTAATTTTTAAAATATTTTAGAGTAATAAATGATGAGTATACAGGAGAAATAGCAAACTTCAGCCCCTGGAATTGTACTTAATTGTAAATTCATCCTCATGCCAGTAGTAAGCATAGATTTAAAAAACATGTCATCTCTAATTCTGTCTAAATGCAATCTAGAGTCCTCTGAATTCCATTAAATAGTTCTAAAATTTTCCTAACTCTTAATTTCCAGATTCATCCCCCAAAATACCAAATTCTGTCTTCAGTGCACTACTCCTAATTCTCCAACACACAATGCATATGCTTTTTAATTGTATGGCATCTCTTATCTAGACAACCCCATCTCCCCTTATCCAACTGTGAGGGTCTATTTCTTCCAAACCATATTTATATTCATGACTACAGGAATGAGAATCACATGGGGTGGATGGGAGCAATGGTGATTCTAGCACTTGTTACTGACTGTCTCTGGCCAAACCCTGCAGAGAGGGACTTGACTACACATTTCAGACCATTCTTATGACAAATGTAGTTTCTTTTCTTGACATTTTGTTGCTGGACAAATCATGACTTAGTGAGATTAAATGATTTGTTCTGAGTCATCCAGTTAGTAATGAGACTTTTAATTCAGTCTAAAGATCAAATTTTCTTTGTGAATTATCAAAATAGATTTTGCTAATAATCATATTAATCATAAAAATGTAAAACTCATAAAACTATCAAATTTGCTCTTTTCATATTATTTCTAATTATACCAGAATTATTTATCTAGCAGTATACTGAATTTAATATTGAATTCTTTTCATCTAGGGAAAAATTCTATCCTTAGTTTCATCTGATCACTTTATATTGTATTAAATTAAATATACTAAATTCTAAATATGTTTAAATAAGGACAGCAAACTTATTGGTTCTAATAAGAAACTATCAGAGTTTTGGAAATTATCAAATGTGAAACTTTATAAAAGTTCTTTTTTACTGGATTGTGAATAAACATATGAGTGAAAATATGAGTAAAATTTAATTAGTTTTCTTAATACTTATAAACCGCCTTTGAAAAACTGTACCAAAGATATAAAATGTGAAAGATCAAGAAATACACCAAACTGACAATGTGATTGCAAGGCAAATAGAACACCCTCTATAGCATTATGTAAAGTTGCAGTTATTCTGTCATCAGTCATAAAAATTGATAATTAAATAATATGTCATAAATAATCTTATCGTGAGAAAATTTGGTGTGCTTCTTTCTACATCATTTTTTATTGAACACTTTGTATAATTCCCCATTAAGTGTTGGCATAGTGGGTTTTGTTGTTTGTAGACCAATAAATACCTTTCAGTCTCAGTGTGCAACCTCTTTGTCAACATTAAGACAGGAGAGGGCAAAGGAGGTGCAATAAATGGAAGCGTTACAAGATGAAGTAGCTCATAGGGTCATTAGAGTAATTAGCAAGGATAGAGTGAGCTGCCTGCCATCAGTCCCTAAAACTCGGAGCTTTACCAGGATTTCTCCATAAAATTCAACTTGAGTTTTCTACCTTTAAAAACTAAATTTATTCTCATTTCACTTATCTGTTTCAGATTTCTTCAAAAATTATCCTTCCAAGCAGAAGTAGGTCATATACGTTATTAATAATTTATTAATTTTTTCAGTCTTCGAAGAATTAGTATATTGAATTATAAGTTACCTGTTGAATAAGACAAACTTGTATGAGGAGACTGGAAAGACTAGAAATGAAGGAGACTCAGATAATTAGTGCATTCAATACTAAAAAAAAAAAAAAAAAAAAAAAAAAAAAAAAAAAAAAAAAAAAAAAAAAAAAAAAAAAAAAAAAAAAAAAAAGCCAAACTCTTAGAAGTAGAAAATAGAATGACGGCTGCCTGAGGCTGAGACAGTGGAGAGATGGGGAAATAGAAAATTATTTTTCAGGGGGTATAAATCTTTTGCTGCTCAAGATAAATATATTCATAGGGATCTACTTGACTACAGAGCACCTGTGTTAATAAAATGGTATTGTGCACTCTAAAATATGTGAAAAAGATAAGAGTCATGTTGTAGTCATACTACCTGACGTGCGCACAAACTTTTATAAACAATGAAGATGTTGGATACTTTAGTTTTATTCTGTCTACATTCATTGCAGTAAGTTATGTTAATTGTTTATATACTAATTACTCTTCAATAAAGCTAAAAGTAACATGAGGAAATCGTAGTGTGACAACAGACCTAATGTAAGAATTTACCCATATCTTGTATCGATTTTTATTTGGCTCAAATTTAAAAACTTAGTAATTGCTATAAAATAAATCGATAATTATTTTGGATATTTTAAATGAGAGAAACTGCTTTCCAAAAATTAATATTGAAGTCTGAATATTTGCAGAGAAACCTTTTAAGGGATTGTCAATAGAATATGTATATTTTGGGCTGGAAGGTTAGCTCAGTACTGCTGCGCCTACCTTGCAGGCTGAAGGTCCCGAGGTCAATCTATGGTACCACGCACACAAAAAGAAAATATGTATATGTTATCCTTTTTACTTTCAATATTTAAGAAGTTGTGCTATCTGTTATATTATTCTAAGGTCATGAAAATAACAATATTTTATGTAACAATGTTATCTTTCTAAATAAATAATATAAGACATTCCTTTTGGAAACAATTCACCTACACCAGTTTTGTCTGGTGTGCTTACACATACATATTCCAACACTCATAGTTTGTGTTTAGTCTCAGTGTTCAGTAACAGTAACAGTAATATGAAAAAGACAACTTTAGTTGTTCACAATGAACCTAATTATTTGCTAAATGATAGGATTTGGTGGAGTTTTCTTTTGTGCTATCAATATCTTTTTGTTAATTCTGAATAATGTTCTCATGTTTCACCAGTTCACTTGTCTTTTCTCTGCCCTGATTTATTTCCCTAAGTTGTTTAGGTCATCTTGAATTCTCCTTTCTATGTGGATGAATTGGACATGTTAAAATCTCTCTGCCTCTGTGTCTCCCAGTTTGGCAGCAAACATTAGTTATAGCTTTCTATATTCACTCACCAAAGTATTAAAATTGGCTGTAATTTATGACTGATAGTAGGTACTTGTTGTTATCAATCACTAATGGAGTAATTGATGCTGATTGAATCAGGTAAATGTGATGTTTGCAAAGCCATGACCTTGCCAGTCAACTTGGGTGCAACAAATCTATTGGATACATAGGAACTGAATCTTAATGATAACTGAAGTAAGTATCTGCACACTGACTTGAAAGACAAAACATAGCCCGGTGCTTGAAAATTTTTTCTTTATTGCCTGGGAGAGGCTAGTGCTTTCCAAAAAATCATTACTTATCTCCATGAGGTAAAAATCACAGAATAACCAGGTTGCTGGGCATAATAATCTTGAAAGAAGGCTTGTTCAGCTTCACATTTTATAAATAAACTATATCAGTGTGAGACCCACATGGAGTACATCATTCTAAATTCTATAGTTAGCCCTCAGCAGAAACAGCCCAGAACTGTGTTTTCCTACTCACTCTTCTCACTTTCCACAAAGTTATTTGTCGTTTTTGTAGATCAAAGTGAGCAAAAATTAGTTTCAAATTAAATGTATTTGCAATTAGCTTCAACATTCAAAACCAGGTTTACTTTATACATGCATCTACAGAAAGCTGCGATTGAGCCCAGCTTTTAAGTGTGCATTCACACATGAGAAGTCAAGTCGGCTCACTTCAGATTTAGTCAGAAATTGGTCATTTGATTTAGAAAATTTTTCACTTAAATGAACTTGAATTTGCTATTGATTCAGTGCTTTCTGGGGATGCATGGAAGCGTTTGCTGGTTTTAATACTTCTACTGAGGTAGGTTTTCCTGTCTAATATACTGAGGAATTTCCAGAGATTTTGAATCTTTATTTAACACAAGGAATTCAGTTACAGTTGCAAAAGAAAAATTATTGAATTTTCATTCATTTCTCAGCCCTACTAGCCACAGGAGAACTAATTTCTGTTTTCACTTTTTATTAATTAAACATATCCTAAGTGCTAAAAGTAATGAGTCATTTTTAGAATTTATCTCTTATATGGCATCATTTCTAGTTTTAGCATTTTGTGCTCATAAATACACTGCAAGTAAATAAATCATGATGTCATCCGAGGATATAAATCCATGCATACATTAATTTTAAATTTTTTTTACTAGAATTTTATAATAGCTTTAATTTATTAGTGGCCTGCTGTGTAAACAGTCAGCATGATGGGAATTTTTCACGTGCTGTTTTTAGTGTTCAACTGATAAATACCGAACATCATCTAATTAAAATCTCTCTGATGACAGAATGGGAACCCCTAACCAAGCAAAGGTGTGCATTTTGCCAAAGTTTCAAGTGACTAAGGAATGAAACAAGCAATGTTAATTTTCTTGGTCTCTGGATTCTAAATAATGTTTTTGTCTCTTTATGGTATGGTTTTCTACTGCTGAGAATTTAGTTATTATCAGTTTAGACTTTAAGTGAAGATTTGTTGATTTAAAGCCATTTTGGTAGGCTGGTCATTTCTAAGTGTCAGGTTTCATTCTTTCTGATTTCTGATTCACATGGTTTCAAATAGAATCTAAAGGCCTAGAAAAAATACATGATATGAGAAAAACATGAGAATTATTAATAGCTACAAAATCTCTCAGAGGGAGACCTGCTACCAAGAAGAAGGGAACAAGAGGAAGTAGGGAGCAAGGGTACGTAATAGAGGAGATTGGTATGAACAAAGTATACTAAATGCACGTGCAGACATGCAATAGTGAAGTCCTATATTTTATAAATTATATCATATACCTGAGGGAAACTATACTTATATTGAAAAAATCCTGATGTTAGGATGACAGTGAGACAACCAGGCAATTGAAAGACATGATGATCTCTTCAAAAAGCAAGGAAGACATGTCATTGTGATATGATGATTTTAATTCTTTCATGTATAAACCTAGGAGGGAAATAGCAGGGTCAAATGGGATCTCTAATCCTAGCATAAGTGAGAATCAACATATATCATGTACGTTTACACATTCTTAATTTTGAATGTGATCATAATATATATCTGAATTTTAATAATAAACTTAATAAATGAAAAACAGGGAGGAAATATATTTCACTACTAAAATATAAAATTTTTTCTTTCTTCCATGATGTCTTTTTATAGTTAGTCATAGTGCATTATTATTGTTGTTTGTTATTTTATATTTTAAATAATGAAAAATTTAAAATTTCATTATTTGAAATAATTTTATCATTTGTACTGACATTGGGAAATTCTGATTTGACATGACAATATCTCTAATCTCATATGTAAAATAAAGTTATAAAATTTATATTTCTTATCAAATGCTTAACCCCAAAACAATGGAAATGCTACAAAAACTCAGCTACTTTTATTTTACTTATTCATATGCAGTTATTCTACCAATCCTGTCTCCCTCTGACCATCTCCTGGATTATATATGCATTGGGCCAGCAAGAATTCTTGGACAGATTTTGAGACTAATCATTTTCTTTGGCCCTGAAAAGGTTTGGGATACACAGAATAAGAAGTAACTCTGGGATATTATATAAAATTTATTTTTCCATTTGGTTTTATACTGGATAGCATCATTAAATTTGATTTCCATTATTTTTTCAATTAACCTTTCTGTATAGTTTCTGATCTCTTAAGTCTTCAACATACAAGTCATCTAGAGTCAGGATGACATGTGCAATTTAAAGGTTTTATTCTATCAGGTTAGCACAACTGCACTTTGGAACTGGTCACCTAGAGGAAGCAGCCTCTATGCTGTGTTCTAAGTGTAGAGGTGTGTGTATTCACAGAGGTTCTGCATTTGGATTGCACTAGAATCAATTGTGAGTCAGTCTGTAAGCTTTTATAGAATGAAATGTGTTGGTGTTTTCTGTAATAGTTCCATGCAGTAGCATGTTTTTTGTTTTTATTTTCATTTTCCCTCACCAGTTTTGAATTGTAGTTTCAGTGAACATATCTATAAGTTTACAATACAATGTTGTTAATCATAGGCCCAGCATTGTACAGTAGCTCACTTGATATATATAACTTGTTAAATATATAACAGAAGCTTTATACACTTTGATAAGCATCTCATTTTTTCTTTCATTTAATTCCTCATCAATCTGATTTGGCTTTTATGACTTGACTATTTTAGATCCCACACATAAAGGAGATAATGTAATATTTGCTTTTTTTCTTATATATAAATATATCTTAAAAATGTATTTAAATGTATATATTTAAATGCAGATATAAGCTAATATATCAAATAATCATATATTAGCAAATAAGCTAAATTTTTGACATTTCAATTTTCTCATGTATAGAATTATATCAAAAAGGTGAAAGTAAAATAAGAGGAATATAGTCATTTAAAATTTTTTTCCTCTGGGTTTTTCAAATTATAGAACAAAGAGTATTTATTTCAGAGTGTATGATATAGTTATTTGTCAATGCTAGGGATTGAACAATGCTGACAAACTCTGTACCACTGAAAACATTCTCACATTTATGTTATAAAAGACTATTTTTTTATTTTCAGTTATCTAGACTTTCATGTGGTCGTTATTGTTATTTGATTGACTGTTCTTCATGTTCTTCCTCTGTGTTAAATTAAACTGTTACAATGGCTATATGTAAGTCATTTTGAAGAAGAAGTTAGCCCTTTCCTTTAACTTAAAAATTAAAACAATATCTATTGCAAACTTTTTAAGATCTAGAGATAGATGAATATCATACATTTGCAAAAACAAATGTTTTCTAACGATGAAAATGTATGTGTCTTTCTAAAAAAGGTTTATTTGACAGAAAATAATTTTAGGATGTAACATATTTATCTTATCACTAATATTTAATGTACTTAAAATTTTTTGTATTCCAAGTAATGATTATCTGAGGTACTTTTGGATTTTGTAGTTTTATCTAAGTTTGTGGGAGTATTCCCACTTTACTGTTGCATCTGGAAGCAGTAATGTCACAGTGTACAGTGAAAGACAATAAGAATGATGAATGATGAGGATGAATACTGGAAGAATAAATTAGCTTTTTATTGATTCACCCACAAAAAGCAGATTGCCAGCCAGATGGTTATTAGTTTTAGAGAAGGGAGAGGAATGTAGTCCAGGGTTTAGCAGGTTGGTGCGAGCTTCATGTCTGTGTCCCCAGCTTGCCCTCCAAGTCTATACAGTTGAGGGAGGGAGGGGCCAGGAGAGGAATACATAGGGAATGCAAACTTCGGAGATGGGGTGAGAGATGTAGATACCGACCTGTGGTGTGATGGACATCTAATTGCTCTCCCCTGGCTCAGGACCAGGCTCACGTTCTCAGAATCTTAAAAGTGTTCACACCCTTTCTTATCCTCAGCACTGCTATATTTCAGATGCACTTAGAAGTTGAGCAGCAGTTCTTCCTGACATGATCAAAATATTTGGTTTAAGACCAGCTACTTATTCAATTCATATACCTTTCTTCATTTCCACCTCTTATTGTTTTGCACATTACTTTTAACATTTAACTTAATAGCCACTGTTTATCTTACCCCTATCACTATTCCTTTCTACTGCAAGTTGTTCGTTAACTTCCCTGCATTTACAGGAAATCATGAGTCATTGTGTGCAGATGTGAGAGTGTTTCCATTTTTCTACCTGTATATTGATAGATACACCTCCTGGCCACTAGGGTAAACAGACACCCTCTTCTGCAGATAAAGGAATTCTGGAAAGTTGTTCATTCCAAAGACTTGTTTTAATGGATATCTTACTTGATAGGGATCAGCATGTTGTATGATGAAGAGGTATGCTCTACTCTAGTAGAATGCAGCTCAGTGTATAAGTATCACCAGAATCTAAAATGACTTTTGGCCTTGTTGTCCCCTCAGTCTGGTTCACTTTGTACAAGCCTCCCAATCACATAAGGAAGGTCTGTTTTACAGAGATACACTGCACACGTGTCAGTCAGCCTTCTGTGTTTGGTGGTTCTGTGTGTCTAGTTTTGCATCTAAAGATTCAATCACCTGCAGATTGAAAATATTTGGAAACAAGTGTATTTGTACTCAATATGTAGACATTTTCAGAATTCTCCCTAAATAATATAGTATAGTGAGTACTTAGATTTCACTTGTATAATAAGTACTATGAAGAAGATTTAAGTACATGGATGGATATATTTTATTTATATGCAAACACTGTCCATTTTATATACTGAAGAATTTGAGTATCCTGAAGGATTCAGAAACTGTCCCCTGAAGTTATCAGAGATGATTCCTGGTATAAAAATCTGCATGTGATGCTAGTGATGGTGTAATCATAAAACATTTAAGTTAATTTTGGTAAGTCATTACGTTTTACTAAGTTGTAAATTATTACCTACTTCTTACAGTAAAGATATCTTTGGAATGGAACTAACTAGTTATTTATCACAAGAAAAAATTTGGAATATACTAGAATTTGTATAATAATGGGTATAATGCATAAGGTACAAGCCTGCTGGAGAATGACAAGGTAATGGCAATGTAAATGAAATATGAATTACTCATCACACATTTTTGGTTTATCAACAGGGAAAATTTTATCCTCTGGGTATTTGCAATAGACATTTATGATAAGGTGCCAAAATTAATTTTCAACATTAGCTACTAGAATGGTTAGAATTTAGAATAATTATCTGTTACAACCAATTGTATTATTCCCATCACTACAAGAAAAACATTGGGACAAGTATTGGGAATTCTTCAGCTGCATAATTTTTTTTTTTTTTTTTTTGAGAAAGGGTCTCACTTTTGTAGTTTAGGCAGGTCTCAAGCTCAGCCTTGAACTAACAGAAATCCTCCTGCCTCTGCCTCCCAAGTGCTGGGATTACAGGCATGAGCCACCATGCCCGGCACTGTGGTATCTGGTTCTGATTTATGGTGGGCATGAATCTCCATGCCCGGCATTGTTGTAGTAACTGGGAATTTAACCCGGGCCTTGCAGTTTCAAGGCAGGCACTGGAGTTACTGAGATAAATCCCCAGCCCTGCACAGAAATATTTAATCTCACAAAAATATGGGACAATGGCCAGCAGCTGTGAGAAGAGATACTGTTGGCACCATGGGGCTGTGTCCCTGCTGCATGCCTTGCCTTCTTAGTCCTTTCTTCTCTTCTTCTCAATTAGTGATGTGGGGCCTGTGATACAAAACTGGTACTTGGACTTTCGGACCTGCACAGTAGAGCTTTTTTTTGACTGGTTCTTCTACCTTAATCCTAAAAACCCTGAAAGCCAATCTCTAAGCCTGCTCTGTGTTTTAATTGGCCACCGGTCATATATAGACATATGTACTTCCATTAAATTTAAGCACAACCACGTACATAGTTCCTCCTTTGGTCTAGGAACTTTCTAAGTACTCTACAGTCATGCTTGACTGTGGCTATCATATTGGGCAGCACAAATTGGATGTTTGACTTATTGCAGAAACTACTATTGACAGTCCTGACCTCAGTAATTACTTAGAGTTTAATTTGCATTTTAACTACAGTTCCCTGGTATCTTGCTCTAAATACTCTGATGACATGATAAAAGGCTCATTTCTATATTGATTGTGTTCTTTCTACTTCATAGTGTCCACTAGGTAATTAGTAGTGTCTCATAGGATTAAGGGCAGCACAGGACAACAGCCTTGGCATTTTTAGACTTTTAACAAGCACATAATTCTTTTTTCACAACTTATTCCCTAAAGTATTTATGGGTTTTTTTTTCTGTTTGAGATATAGTAAATTGTAAGAAATAGAGTTTTTGGTGAGCAATTAAATAATAACCTTTCATTTACATCAGAGTCTTCTCAAACCCAGAGATTTTCAAACATAAGAAAGAAAAATGATCTTTATAGTTAATGAAATGTGGTAAGATGAAAAGCCATACTTTATTCCATTCCAAAGCCAGAAATCTATGCAATAAAGTATTAAGACCATGTAAATACCAAAAACTATAGTTAACAGGAACTTAATATCCCGTATTTCTTTATCTTATTAGTCTAGCTTAATTTTTGATATCACATAGCTCATCTTTTACTTTTTGTTAACACAAATTAAGGTACAATTCAATTGTTTATTTCACTATCAAGTTGTTAATTTCATCCTTTTTGTGTTCAAGTTTATAAGTTTTAAAAACTGCTGTCATAAAACTATCACCACAATAAAAATACAGAATGTACCATCATAGTAAAATATCAGCTCATGTTGCTTTGTGCTTAGGCTTTTTCTCCAATCCCAAAGTATCACTTAGCTTTATAATCACTGTGACAAAATACCTGAGTAAAACAATGAATAAGAGGGAAGACTTAGTTTGACACATAGTTTCAGAAGTTTCAGTTCAGGGTAGTTTCGTTTCATTTCTTTCAGGCCTTATATGACACAGATATCATGCCAGAAAGGTCTGGCAGAGGAAAGCTACTCATTGCAGTCAGGAAGCAGGGTCAGAAAGAGCTACAGAAACTTCCCACCTTCAAGAAATACCCTTCAAAGTCAACCCCCTGCTGGCCAACTTACCTTAAATATAGGCTACCTCCCTCCTCATAGCTGATTCATCTATGCTTTCATCAGTGGTTAATCCACACATGTAACTGGAACCCTCATGGATCAATCACATTTCTCATTGGCTGGCAGTTAAACCTTTGTATGGTTTTTGAAGACAATTTAGACCCAAACAAAACATCCTATATCTATTTTCTAAAGGCTCACATCCATCTCATAATGAAAAGTTCTTCTAGCCCCTCTCTAGGAGTCTCCCATCCCTTAAGAGTCCAGCATTGTTAAGAAGCCCAATGGGGCCTCTGAGACTAAAGACAAACCCTAAGATATGGGCTTTTGTGAAAACTGATATTGTAAGTGGTGTTTTTTGAAATATTCATCTCAATTGTTTTTTGCTGGTATATAAATTCTCACTTATTTTTCTTGTCTATATTTTATTTATTTTTAATATTGCTAAGTGGATTTATTAGTTCCAGAAACCTTATTATAGATTTCTTTTATTTTTCCACAAATACATTTATAGAATATAACATAAATGGGAACATATTGCATATAGATTCTTAAAAACAGCTACAAATGCAATGTTCAGTTTTATTTTTTCATTTCAATTGCTATGCATATTACTTCATTTCTTTACCTTAAAGCATTGACCAGGAATTCCAATATGATGTTAAATAAAATGTCTATTGTTTTCTGGTATCATATTCTGTAGGTTTTTCCTTTCATATTTTAGTATAGTCTGTTGGAAATGAATACTCTGATTTTGTTTGTCTTAAAAAGTTTTGGCAGACATGGTGGTGCACTCCAATCCATTCACGTGGAAAACTGCAGCAGAAGGAAAACAGTGAGTCTAGGCCAGCCTGGGCTACAGTGAGTTCAAACTCTGCCTGGACTACCAGCAATACTTTATCTCAAAATAATATGTGTATATTCTTCCACCCTAAAAAGGAGAAACTTTTGCAAAGTTTCTTTAAAAACATGTTTTAATATAGAATTTATTTTTATTTTAACACTTTTTATCAATCCTTTCATGGCATTTTATAAAAATATTATTATAATTCTAATTTTGTTCATCTTTACATATCAAGCTTTCTTGTTCCCTTGATAGCCTTCAAGATTTTATTTTTGATTTTTAGCTATAAAAACCCTGGTAGCTTTCTGTGTTGTACAATGGAATTTAGAGTATTGTCTGAGTTTTTTGCATTTGAAGTTTTTCATCTTTCATTAATTTTGGAAATTCCTTGGTCATTTTTAATATAAATATACCATCTTTTTCTATTTCTCTTTTTGCCTTTTGATTGGAACTATATTAACTCATTTGATATTGATCCAATGAATTTTCTAATACACTCTTCTGTTATTATTTTAATTTAGGTAATATCTGTTAACATACTGTCAAGTTTTCTGATTCACTTTTTTCCACACTTGTACTGAACCTACTGACTAGCATATCAGCAACAAATGTTTCTAATCTTGATTTTGTTTTAAATTTCTAAATTTTCCTTTGATTTTTCCTTATAATTGAGTCTCTCTGCTAACATTTCCATCTAATTATGGTTATAGTTCCTTTTATACCTTAGCCATCTATACTTCTTTTAACTTATAATTTCAGATGACAGACAAATACTTGTAGTATTTAGTAAATACTTTTAGTATTTAGCAGGAGAAACGTTGAAAACTGACTTTTGAAATCCAGAAATGGACTTGTTTTTTTTATATTTTAGTCTTTCATTTTTTCGTAAAGGCTTTTCATAAATTGGGTGTGGTGAGACACAGCTATAATTCCACAGTGGGAGGCTGAAGTAGATTGCAAGCTCCAGGCCACGTTGGGCTACACAGTGAGCCAAGGCTGGCCAGAACTGGGCAGCAACACTCTGCTGCACAAAACAAAAACAGTTTAAAAAGTTTTAATTATGTAGTTATTTTTATAAAACACTGTTTTTCTTAGTACATAATAGTTACAAAGACTCATGGGTTTAATTGGGCAAATTCATACATGAATAGAACATACTTTGACCATCACCATCCTTTTTACAGCACATTTCCCAGCCCATCTTCCTCCCTAATAATGTCCCTTTACTTTCATGAAAAAAAGGATTTTCATAGCCAATCCTTCCACCCTGTGGTTGTTCACAGTTTATCTCTGGCTCACATACTCTTGACATATATTATGCTTAAAGCGTGTCTGGTCTGTCAGGAGAATCCCTTGATAGCTGTCCTGCCCTTACATCTGAACTGTGCTGTCCACCTTATAGCACAATGATTTCCCTTTCTACACTCTCAGACTCTCCTGGGAACAGACTGTCACAAATTTGTCAGTATTTTCTAGTCTCATATTAGCAAAAAGAAGGGATGGTATTTTTTTTTTAATTTTTAAATCTTTACTAGTACATTACATATATACATCATGATTGCACTCCATAATGGGGATTTGTACCAGTATAAAACACAACTTAATTCTCATTTTTTCCCATAGCCCTACCCACCCTACCGCCCCTCCCATATACATAAAATTTATTTCCTTACTTTTTTGTTACAATCTCATCATTTTTCCCCCTTCTCCCTATTTTACATTGAGCATTTGAAAAAGGGATGGTATTTTTAATTTCTCTGTTTTATTTCATTTATAGATAGTGGAGTATGTTGTAGATATGGGGACTGGGGGTAGGTCTCAAAATAAGGATCATGCTCTTTTCTGTCAGTATGGAATCTGTAAGGACAGAAACCCAGCCCAGGATGCATTTTAGTTCCTTCCCTGGGAGTGTTTGTGTTATATTTTTATTTGTTTCTTTGGGGGTATTTTTTTCCTATGTCTGTCTTTCTTCTGAGTTTAAAAGTATACACTTCTCTCAGTGGTTTAGGGCTTTTGATCTGTATTCAAAATGGGGAAGGGCTGTGGGTAGTGCTTTGTGCCTTTCTCTCAGCGACCGCTCTCACCCTTAAACTTGGACTCTGAGGAGGCTCTTGCTCAGTCTCCAGCTCATGTCTTCGCCATAAATACTCAGTGAGTGTATTAGCTGTGAATATGAAATACCCTGTGTCTTTATCTTCTAGGGATGCCATGTCTTCATTCTCACCCAGACTTGGTCTTTAGCAAGTTGCTGAAAACTTGAGCTGAATCTTCTATGCTTATTGTCTTGTATGGCATCTGCTATTTTCTAGTTGGAAGTGGGAACCTATGTGCTGTTGATCTCTACCTTTAATTAAATTCTAGGCTTATATTTTATATTAAGGCCTCTGATCTTTTATGTATTCAAGGTCTGTAGTGATTTTTACAAGTCAGATGAATTTTTGTTGCTGTATGATGGCATTTCAATTTATTTCATTATTCTGTATTCTAAAAGGAAGCCAATGTTTTTATTCCATGTCAATGGAAATCTCCAGAGCTAAGAATTTAACATGAATGGGTGTGGTATGATTGCAGGCTATAAGTTATCCCAACCCTTCTCTGCTGAAATTGTCTTTACAGTAAGTATGTCAGATAGAAAGACATATAGGCTAATGGGCTCACCCTAACCACAGCTCTTATGTAGGTTGTTACTAAACATGCAGAAATTTCAGGAGCTATGTATGTTTATTATTTTAGGTTAAACATATTGTGTAGAAACTTTATGTTAGTATTCCACTAAAATGATTTTATACTTCATTCACACCTAGTACTTAATATATGTCTCAGATATTCTTTTGAGTGTAGACTTACAAATCTTATAATTTCAATAGAGGAATAGTGATGATCAGAGATAGTAAGTGATTTATTTTAATTATAGTTCTAACAAATGGAAAGGCTAGGGCATGTTATTTATCTGTTTCCAAGCAAAATGACCTTGCCTTTACAATAGTCTCTTAACTCATGACAGAACAGAATAATCTTTAGTAATAGGAGTGTGTTAAAGGAAATGTATATACTGTATTCATCTGTTTTTAGATGTGTGGTTATTTCGTTTCAAAATTTCAGTAGTTTTTGTTTTCACACTGATCTACTTACCTACACTTGATATTTTCCAACACATGAAAGATTATACTAAAGCTGTAATGTACTAATAGATACCACTTATTTATTTCATTTTAAATATATTGTCTCATGTAATAATTTTAATTAACTTGTGGGGAAGGGACTATTGTCCACTTTATTTTAACACTGCTTCTGTTCCTCCAAAGAAGTCCAAAGAAATGGTCAAAATTCATCTGTCCTTGACTTTAAATTTATTACTAACTCTAATGGAATATGGTTATTGAATGACAGAGTCATGTGTTTCCATGTTTTATGGAAACTAGCAGAGGGAAAATGTTTAATAATGATTAACCAATATGAGGCATTCCTGGGTTTTTGTTGTTGTTGTTGTTGTTTTATTATTGTTGTTTTTGTTTTTTTGAGACAGGGTCTCACTTTGTAGTTCAGGTTGGCCCTGAGCTCAGCCTCAAACTCACATCACAGCAATCCTCCTGCCTCTGTCTCCCGAGTGCTGGGATTACAGGCGTGAGCCACCATCCCCGGCACTGTGGTATGTGGTACTGATTGCTGCTGGGGTGAGTCTCCACGCCCAATATTGTTATGTGGTTACTGGGGATCGAACCCGGATCCTTGCACTTGCAAGACAGGCTCTGAAACCACTGAGCTAAATACCTGGCCCCTCCTGTTTTCTAATATTATAGAAATAAAAATTGCTTACTTAAAACTAATGATGATGATGCTGAACATGGTCTCCCTAACCCACATGTAGAGGTGTCAGTATATAGCAAAAAGAAAAACTACCTTGTTCAGCCTACTAGCACGGAATCTTTACAATTCATCAGAAAAGCTTCAATCTGTCTTCTCAAGTGATGGAGAAATGGAAAGGAAAGGAGAGGGGAGGGCTGTGTGCTAATTATATGGCAAGAAGGGTGAGTCTCAGGGGCCTTTTGCTCAAGCACAGATGGAGCTCACTCTTCACAGGTTACACATTTTTTCAGCAGATCGCTGTGTTTCCTGCAGGAGATTTTGAGCTCCTATTTGATAGCAAAATAGGACCTACCTTTCTCTTCACATGTACACTTTTTAAAAAGTCAACTCAAAACTGGTTTGGAATAGATTTTAGAGGCTTGTGCTGAAAGCAACTAAGATGCCTTATTATTCAAAGAATTTACCTCTGGTTATATGTGGTCCTTTATCAAATTTTTAACATTCAAAGTATCCCTCCAGAAATTGAGAATACAACTTTGTTCATAGCTGTTATAATTTGATTCCAGTTCCAAATGTTTATGGAATATCATTTCAAAATGTTTAAATTCTAAAAGTTTTCTTAATCTAGTTTTTCTTTTGTTTTTTAAAATTTTATATTGGTCCATATTGGGTAGTTGTATGAGAAAAACAAATACATTTAATATTTGACTTTTTGTATTAAACTGTATGGAACACATTTTTGTGAGATAATGTGGTTTTCAATTATTTAGAAGCGATAACTGGATCCAAATTTGGATTTGCATTGAACTAAAGTGACTAGCAGTTCAGTATAAAACATAAGTACATGTTGTAGTTTTAATTGAGACAACTATAAAATTAAATTCACTCAATTTCTTATTGAAAATCTAGACTCTGCTATTTTGTTTGTTCCCAACCACTTTTGAGAACTTGTAGAAAGGCCAGTGCCATATGTTGAAATCACAGTATCTTCAGATCATTGGAGAAAGTAAAATAAATCATTGAATTGCAGTATCTATTTTCACTTTTTAATGAGCTTCCAGAAAATGTTGTTACAGAAGTAACTAGCATTTTATGTTAGACAATTAATGTCTAGGTCAAGACTCAGATCTAGGAATTTAGAAAGTGTCTTGATTCTAAAACTTCTACACTTATGCCTAGAAACACCAGGACTTAAAATCATTTTTTTTTCCTTAGCCAAAGTGTAGTTCTGATAGAAATTTTTTTTTTAGGATTTGTTAAGAATGCTGATTTGTTGAGACTGCTAAAATGAATGCCAAATGTATGATAGGTAATGTGAAATTGGAAGAAAATATGTGAAAAGAAAAGGGAAAGGGTGAGTAAGGGGAAAAAAGGGGAAGGAAATGATAGCAAAAAAAAAAAAAAAAGGAAACAAAGCTTATGTACATAGGGGCAAGGGTTGTAGGGAGGGCAGGGGAAAAGGGACAAAGAGAATCAAGAAGTGTCATATACAAGTACAAGTTCTCAATGTTAAATGTGACCGTATTGTATGTATAAAATGTACCAGAAAATAAATTTTAAAAAGAATGCTAAATTTACTAAAACTTATAACTTGTATCCCAATAGGAGTTATACAATTAAATCTGTATAAACTGTTATGTGAAATTATGCATTGGATTATATGCATGGTATGGATAATCATATGCACCTTTTTAACAGGGAACAGAGTAGTACCAGAGAGATTGCCTAATTTCCCAACTCTTGCTCCAACCAATATAATAACTTCTGCCAGTGTTTACTTCCCTGAGCCTAGATATTTCTCTCCCACTATATGGACTAAGAATGATATTTAATATCAGTATATTTCACTTCCGTTTCTAGTTTTGACCATGATAGGCCATGAAGAAAGATGTTTAAACATTTTACATCTGCTGAGAAGAACTATTTCAGTCTAAACTCTAACTGGATGATTAATTTTATACTACTGAAGGACACTGATTCTCAAATCCTTTTCTATGAGCATTGAACATTTCCTGGACCCATTTTTCTGTGCACTCACATTTAGTTGGAAATAACAGGGATTTGATAATGAAGAGGAGCAATGCTCAAGTGTGCCTGACATTCAGGATGATCCTGGTGAAAGGCACGAGTGAAATGCACACCTCACACTTACTCTTCAGGAAGTTCTGGGAGTTGGTGTGTTTATAAAGCTCTTCTAGTGCTCGCTTCAGCAGCACATATACTAAAGCTCTTCTAACAATTTCCATGATTCAAAAATTAGAATATTAGAGTATGCTTTTAGTTTAAAGGAGGAAGGTAATTTATGTCATAAGATACTCATTGGTTAATATATGATACTGGATTTAGGAAGTCAAGCAGAAATGCACTAAATATAAAGAAAACAGATCTTATACTTAAGTATTTTCATGATTTTCCCCTGACTTTCTTGCTATTGTTGTTGTTGTTATTGCAATTTTATCTGTATGCAGGGTTCTCCTATACAAGTAGTTATTATGTGCTTATGACCAGTAACCATTGTATGAGGAATGAAACAGTCCTGCTCTTCAACCTCAGCCATAGATACCTGTTCACTTCGTGGTTTCTGAATGAAGTCTGTGGAATTTTTAAGTTGGTTTGACTGATCCTCAAGAGTGAAGACTTTGGTGCTTCAAAACAAATGTTTGGGGGGGGTAGTAATCAAGTTTGCGTGGATTACTTTGTAGCCCAGTTTAATTTATATGAAAAGATTGAGAATGAAAATTAGTGCTTTACGTAGTTGGCTTCCATCCCATCAGAGACCTTACCCATGGTGATAAGATGGATTTTTATGCTGAAATTCAGTGGAGTGTTACCTCTGCTATGGGGGAAAACAAGTTTCTTTAGATATTGATGTCAACATTAGAGTAATTGCTCTGTAAAGCCCTGGCTCTAGAGTTCCATTTCCTGTTGAGCAACAAATCTTTCTCATCACTTTAGTATTCAGCTCATTTTTCATAAGCAGAGTATAAAGAACACATCAGTCTTTGTAGATGGCTGCCTATATTTTTTATCCTAAGGTTAGTTAATGTCAGATATTTTCAACCCTCACCCTTTTCTTTATACTACAGTGATACTTCATTATAGTCTCAAATCATCTAAAGATTTAAAATTTGTTGGTAATTTCTATGCATAAAAATGTAAAAGCTGGAATTTAGTTAAAATACATTAAAATAAGTATAAAGTTAATAATTTAAAAGTTCTTAAAGATCAACAAGAAAAAAGATGAAAAATTTCCCACAAATAAAATGGAAAAAATAGCAGAACAAGATGGGGGCTATGACCTTTCAGTGATCTTTATCCACAGACATACCAAGATTAGCAGGTATTTATGTACCATGCTAACTTCAGAAAAATAAAGAAGCCACATGAAAGATTTTGTATGTGCTTTTAATATAACAAAAATGAAAAGACATATTGAAGATAGAAGAAAAGATTTATTGGGGTCTCTTGTTCCCTGCTCCAAGCATCATAGCATAGAGTCAAATCTTCTTTGAAGAGGGATAAAGAATAAAATCCAGGTCTTAGACTTCAAATCTACTATGAAGCCCAGTACTGGACAAAGCTCTTCAGTCTCAATAACCAGAACACTATAGACTGAAACTCAGGATCTGCTAGGTCAGGCACCAAGACTGCCTTCAGCACCCACCTTGTCCATCAGATGACACCACTGGGAGCACAGCATGGACAGCTAATGTGGACATGCTCAAAACCAAGGGGCCAGCCCACCACAGTGAGACCACAGTCTGGGAAAGTGAAGTTTGTTCGCAGACCAGAGCTCACAGATGGAGCGTATAATGCAGCTCAGTATCAGAGAGCTGGGCAGTGATGGGAAAAACTTGTTTCCGCAACATTGTTGCAGTTTTGGTTTGGGCTGGGGGTTCATCTGCTTTTCTCCTAAGACTAGGCACACCAGTGTAGCTGTGAAAATCAGGTATGCTTAAGCTTATCAGTGGCCATGATGAACAAAGATGGCATCCACCATCCATCATCCAACCTCTGGTAGCATGGAAATGGCCTGGCTACAACCCCAAAACAGGACTCTAGAAATACCTTGGAACGAGGCACAGCCTAATGCACTGCAGCCTCTTTGCACACTTAAGACTGTGTGAATCTTTCAGAGTGTGAGACTCAAGTACAACCCCGCTTAGCATTGGCCCACATGGCCAGGGTACTAGTTTTGCTGATACTATTCAAACCTCAGGCACCATAATGTGTTGTAAAACCTCACTTTCTCCAGACAAGACAGGGTAGTAAGCATAAGACTTTGCTTCAGAATTTATTGCTGGGCTGGTGAAACCTAACACAGGAAAGCCTAACAGTTTCTATCTTGGAGCCTACCTGAAGACTGGGCCTTTGCAACAGCCGTCGTGCCAGGAAGAGGCACATAGACTCAGTGTTTCACATTTCTATGTTAGCGTCAACTGAGGCTGGGTCCAGTAATGTTAGGCAGCACTGCTTCTTAATGATAAACAGCCTGGTACAAGGTGAGCCTTGCTCCTAACCCAGTGCCGATAAGAAAACAGTATGGGATGTAAGAAACTTTCTCCATTTTCTTCTTTCTATTCCATTTTCCTTCCATTCTTACTCCCTTCTGTTATTTCTCCCTTCCTTCCTTCCTTCCTTCCTTCCTTCCTTCCTTCCTTCCTTCCTTCCTTCCTTCCTTCTTTCCTTTCTTCCTTCTTTGCCTCCCTTTCTCCCTCCTTCCCTCTTCTCTTCTGTTTCTTTTATCTTTTCTTGTCTTGTCTTGTCTTCCTTCCTCCCTTTCTTTCTTCCCTCCTTCCTCCCTTTCTTCGTTCCTTTCTTTCTTCCTTTCAAGATATTATCTTAATATTGTTTTTCTAAGATATTATCAAACATCAAATAGAAATGATTCTGAAAGTGGGTTGCCGCCTCCATTTTCTATGAATGAATTTTGTTTTAAAGTAACCTGCTTAAGAAAATATAAGCTAGAACTTGATTCCACTAAAATGTGGAAGAGGCACTTTCACCGAAGCAGTTGGGGAACGACATGTCCGTCTTCTCAGCCACACACCTGGCTCAGTAAATGAGGCCCTGGAAAAGCCAGCACGGGGAGACAGTAATTTTCACCCTTTCATGCTAGTTCCAAGGCTAAGTCCTAAATTTTATTTCTACATCAATATGCTAGGGATAAACGTAATTTATAGGAAGTGAGACAATGTTTAACTTTATTTCAGTATAAATTGAAAGTGTACTTGTACTGTCAGCTAGTGACCTTAGAGTGTTGTGTAGCTTATCAAACTTGGTATTTTCAGAGGCTGCTAAAGAGGAAACAGTTTAATAGCAATTAATGTGGAAGTTACTCATTCCCGTTAATTAATGAAGCAAGGTCCAGTACATGAAATATTTTATTACAAAGACAAGTGTTGTCACCTGAGCTGTCAGTTTGATTGATAGATGTCAGGAATATATCATAGTTAAAGTGATGTGTTAAATATGAATCCTTGAAAAACTGATACTGGGGAGCATTCCTGAAACAAAATTGAGCTTTATAAAGAATATTTCATTAGATGACTGTTAGCAATTAAAAGGAAGTTAAAATTTTATATAATGAGTTTTTCTAATAGAAATATGACAGGAAATGATTGATTCTTATGACTATAAAAATCTCCTGCTGTTTAATAAAATTTACTTGTCTCATGCTGGCTGTTTTTAATATGTGGGTTAGTCAGATTATATCCTAGTTTTAATAGTCTTATGTAAACTTGAAAATGTCCCTCAAGTAATGTTTAATATGATATCTGCTTCTAAGATATTATCAAACATTCATTTTCCTTAAAAAGAAAGGAATGCAAGTAAAACACATTTACCTCATATGAACCCATTAGACTGTCAGTTTTTATGATCAAAGTGTTGGTGAAAATACCATGTTCCAAAATTGATCTAAATATATTATAAACGTTGTAACTATTCCCAAAATATACCTATTCTTTCACAGTGGGAAGGCTGTTATGTCCAAATAACCCGAGTAAACGAATTAATGTTACTTTTCATGTTAAATTACATGTCATCATACTGCCTACAGACTCACCGAATAATTAAATGATTTTATGGCAGGTTGTCTCTTGTTACTGTTTTTTTTAATTGCAAAGTTTATTTTCATTTTAATAGATTGTGTCAAAATACAGTGTGAATTGAATGAAACCTAAACTGTATTTCTTTCTTTGGCACTAATTTTAGTTGCATAATCTTGCGTATATTGCTGTCTGCTACTTGCCATGAGGATGATACGGCTGAAGAACTACATGGGCTTTGACCACTTTCCATACCACTGGGACAAAGTACCTGACTCCAGTGACATGGGAAAGGTTTCTTTGGGCTCAGAATTTTCAGAGATTTCAGCCCTGATTCCAAGGCAGGGACAAGATGGCAGAAGAGCATGGAGGAAGAAAAGCTGTTAACATCATGACGACAGGAAGCAGGGCGAGAGCCACGAGAAGAGATAGGAGTAGAGATGTATCCTTCCAGGTCATGGCCACAGCCACATAGCCCTACTGAGGCCTAGGTACAGCAGCATCGTTATTTATAGACTCATCAGTGGACCAACCTACTGATAATTATAGCACCTCCATTGTCAAGTCACCTCCCAAAGCTCTGCTTATTGTCCTATGATTGTATGAGCCTTTGGGGAGACATCTAGATATCAAACAATAACAGCATGTTTCCTCTGTGTTGTAAGTTTGTAACAAAACTTGTGAAGATAACCTAAAATATTGATAAATATAAATTAGACTTTTAATTCCTGCCCATATTTATTTTCACTTTCAGCTAATATATGTTTGGTGTTCACAAAAGTTTTTTTTTTTTTAGGTTTTTTGAGACAGGGTCTCGCTTTTTGTGGTTCAGGCTGGCCCTGAGCTCAGCCTCAAACTCACATCACAATCCTCCTGCCTCTGCCTCCCGAGTGCTGGGATTACAGGCGTGAGCCACCATGCCCGGCACTGAGGTATGTGGTACTGGTTGCTGCTGGATGTGAGTCTCCACACCCAGTATTGTTATGTGGTTACTGGGAAATCAGAACCTGGGCCCTTGCGCTTGCAAGACAGGCGCCGGAACCACTGAGCTAACTCCCTGGCCCTTTTTTTTTTTTTTTTTTTTTAATGAAATAATTAGAAAGGTTTCTATATAGCCTCAGTTTAGGATTTTGTGAATCATATTTGTAGCACCATTGTCTCCTACCTTTTTCCTTCACCCTCGGTCTTAACTGCACAATAGAAATCTCTCTAGTAAGAGAGTCAGGACTCCTTCATTCAGAAAGAATCTCATTATCCTAAAAAAATGTGGCATCATCATCCAGCCGACTTCAGAGAGCAGCACTTATGCCTGCATTGTTGGTTTTCTCTGGCATTCTTTTTGTGTGTATGTGTGATCAGTTTGTATTGATTGGATTTGGGCATAGGATGGGCAAGGTCACCTTGGGGCCCAGCACACTCCTGTCCCCAGGGAATGTCCGCTGTAGTCTTCCTGGGATGCTCTTTAGAGCTTCTTCTTTTTTCTTTTTTGGCACTTCCCTTGACACTGGCATTCTTTTATAAATGTGTTTACTCCAAAGTGTGGCATCTCATAGTTTGGTTTCCTATCAGAAGCAATGGCAAATTCATAATCCTACTTTAAATGTTCTCCATGAATACAAATGCTACTTATAATAATTTAGTAGTTTAACTGCAATACATACAAAATTTTAGTATCCACAGAGAAGGCATCTCTGATTTAAGTATGAATTATGAAAGTATCCTGTTCTTTTTATCTTATTAGTATAACTCACCTTGATATGAATCCCACAAATCATAAATAATGACTAAGATGCTAAAGAAAAAAAAACAGTGAAAAATGGAGATTTACATATACATACATATATATATATATATATATATATATATATATATATGTATGTATTATTATTTTTTTAAGGTTTTTTTGAGACAGAGTCTTGCTTTGTGCTTCAGGCTGGCCCTGAGCTCAGCCTCAGACTCACATCACAGCAATCCTCCTGCCTTTGCCTCCCAAGTGCTGGGATTACAGGCATGAGCCACCATGCCCGGCACTGTGGTATGTGGTACTGTTTGCTGCTGGGCGTGAGTCTCCAGGCCCAGTATGGTATGTGGTTACCAGGGATCGAACCCGGGTCCTTGCTCTTGCAAGACAGGCGCCAAAACCACTGAGCTAACTCCCCGGCCCCAAGATTTACATATTTCATCTGATAAGTTAGATCATCTTTCTAAAATGAAATATCTTAGTTGTGATAATCACAATTCATAATCTTGTCACTAAACATTGAGATTGCAGCTCAATTGGCCCTTTGGAAGTGAATCTTTTACAAAGCAGGAGTTGTGCATTAGATACTAGTCTCTGTAAAATAGTATGTAGAGAGATTAATTAATAATGTGGATTGTAATTAAACAGTGAAGTTCCAGAATAAGGCTATTTCCATTTTAAACTTAAATTTAAGAGTTATTCAGGCTATGATGTGAATTGTGAGTGATCATATCTATCTCTTAAAATTGTTACATTATATAATATATGTAAACATTCACAGATTCAAGTATGGAGTGAATGGTCATTTTCAGAATTGTTATTATATACAGGAGTATCTAAAATTTGATAAACTAGCTGAATTTTTCTCAACAGTATTAATCCCTTGAGTGTCTGTATCACCCATGCTTTTCTTTATAATGTAATATTAAAAGCAAAAGTACTATTTAGTTCATTAAAAACCTTGCAATATGGACATCCTGATGTAAACATAAGCTTGTCCAGAATGGTCTACACTGATGTAGTGTTTCTTAGCCTTCTCATCTCAGCTGGGTCATGAGCTCCTTGGGGATTTATTATAGTTTTTACATTTGGCAAGGTCACTTATGAGCTTGCACAGGGATGTTGTTCAGTAGTTACTCATATACTGACAAGCAATACACGGGAATAAGTAAGAATTATCACCCAATGATCTGTTGTATTGGATTCCTTTTATTATGATTCTTTTGATTTGTTTGGATTCTTTCTATTATGATAATAGAACAGAATTCTTAAGTGTACTGCCTGTGTCAGAAGTTACTTACCAGATGTTTGCTAATAAGTCCATGGAGCTAGTTCTCATTTGCAGAGCATCATGCCCCATTCATACTGTGTATGATTCTCTTGCATCCCATTTTTTACCAGCTTTAATTATTCCCATTTTTCCTTCTACTAATATCTCATGCTATCCCTTTTATTATTACAGTCTTGCAATGATGTATGAGTTCCATCTTGGCAAACGTGCCTTGCTAATGTTTCCTTGTCACACTACCTCAGTCCTCTGGGGGATTTTGCTGTCTCTAAGATGTACCCAGCAGCAGGACATCACACTGTGTGGTGCATACTTTTCCACCTGAATTTGAGCCAGTCAAAACTGTGCCCTCTTTTTACAGCTCTTGTACTGTAAAGAAACATCTCTTTCATTGTAACAAAACAACTCTTTCATTGTCTACTTAGTGATCTACTTTTTTTTCATTTTTATGTATTCTGTTGGTGTTTTTGTTGTTCAAAACCAGTCACTACCTCTGACCCTAACCTCGAGGCATCGTGCTAAATGCAACTTATGTTTCTTCCTGCAAGAAGATTGTGATGCTTCTCATGGAAACATATATACATTGTATTAGCTTTGCTGGAGCATGAATAATAATGTTACTGCTCATTAGTCCAATGTGACTGAATTAAATAGTGTCATTTAAAATAATGGAATATATAATGAAGTTATAATCGATAGATAACAATGTGATGATTAGGTACTCAAAAGAACCTAATTCTTTGTTTTTCCTGGGAGTGATGCTTCATTATTTACCTACTCTATTTCACTTGAAGAAATCTAGGTACTTTAGATTTACACACAGAGAAGATCTAAAAATCTTCCTAATCAATATTACAGGAGATTAGCATTCATAGATTATACTTAGTTATGTTTCATTGATCCTTTGGTGATCTCTGTCCCCAAAAAAGTAATGCATAGTAGTTATTTCTTTGAAAACAGACATGGGCCTTACAATTAGGAGTGGTGCGTGAAATGATTGCTGGAGAGAATGAATTATCTTTTTGAACTGAGAGGAGCATCAATGTATTTATCAGTTTTGAACACCAAGTGCTCATTTGGCAGTTTGCTTTAGCAATTACACTTTTCTCAGAGACAGGAAAAAAAGTGTTGTTGGAGGTAAACACATTTCTCAACTCCTTGTCAGCTATCATAGCATATTCAAGGCCTAGAATTAATAGTCAGGTATGGGATTATATATAATTCAATATGAATCTCAATACAAGCCCCCCAGAAAAATTGTTGATGCTTCATTAACATTTAAGTGAAGGCAATCTCAGATTTATGTTATTCTAAAAAAGAAGGGAAGATTAAAGATTCATTTGAAAACACTGTAAGAAATGAGAAAAATTTTGAAATTGCTATGCAAAGAGATAACACTAGTATTACTTTACCGAATGGGTAGCCAATCTTGTTTAATTGAATAGATTTTTGCAACAAGAAGAAATGACAGACCTCAGGGAGTATAACTGACAGGATTATGTTTGAGCCATGTACATGCATCCTAATTATTAAAAAAGTCTTTTTAACTAAACACTCAAAAATAAAATAATGCACATACATTCTTGAAAAAATAATATAGGAATATATCTAGGTTAAATATCTCTAGTATCACAAAGCTTCAGAGAGAAATAATTTTTGCAGAAGAATAGCATACTCACTATTTGTTTTCCTGACCCATCTCTTGCAGTTCTCCTCATATCCTCTACATTACACTTCTACATTTAATCTAGTTGGTAAGAACAAAAATATAATAATATTTCTGCATTATTCCTGCTTGAGATTTTGTCACCTTGTCACAAGTGTAAATATCTTTTGGAAAGTGACCTTTGAAAAGAAGCAGTATTCTTCAAGGATAATAATGATATGTCTCGAAGACTTTACTTGTAACTGTTTAGTAACATTTCCAACCATGAGCATGAAAGGATGGGCTATAATATTCTAAATTACTTTCACTAATAAGCACTGCAACATACCTGATTTTTTTCCTATCACAATCATTCAACAAATGCCAACTGAGCATCCATGTGCACATGATATGCACATGTGTTAAGTTCTGTGGAGGATACAAAGGCAACACATACCCATACTTGACAACAGTGTGGTGGGAAAGGAGCCATACTTAGTGTTTACTTAAGTGAGAAGCAACCTAAGGGCTACACTGTAAAATGTAAGAATATGGATGAAGGGAATCATGAGCTCCATGCAGTGGCTGAATTAGAAGTAGGAACATTTTCTACCTTAGTTAATGTAGAATGTCCCGGCAAGAGGTTAGTGGGCCAGTGGCAAAAGTTCAGGATTCACAGAAAAAAATTTGCCTATTTCCTTAAGGTATAGAAAAGATCAAATGATGTAGGGGCACTAATACAAAATACATAACAGTCCAAACTGCACAGTATGAGACAGCATCTTGGATCTTTATTTTGTAGGCGTCATTCAAATAATAAGAAAGAAAGTGAGTTAGAATTCCAGGTGTATTTAGGATGGGAAGGACGAAGAAGAGTGAGACTAAAGTTAGGAAGAAAGATTAGAAGGTTGTCATGGTACCCAAAGAGGAGGTAATAAACTACCATACTAGAAGATTTCAAATTATGATTTATCCATAATATCAGAACCTGAATTTCCTGGATTTTTATGAAGAATATATAGACACATTAAGATTAAGCCTTTTTCCAAACAACAGCCAATAACTCTTTTCTTTTTTAATTTCAGATTTTTCATTATTCATATACAGCTTCATATGTGATTTACAACATACATACTAGGTAAGTTATTTGACAGTCTGCTTTTCATAAGCAATTGTCCAGTTAAATTATTTGTTTAGATATCGGTTTTGCTCATGTAAAAATATTCACTCTTTTTCAAGGGAAGTTTGGGAGTTGAATCCTCCAGAAGTAGAGGACTCCATTTTGCAGTATGCAGCCTGGGGTGTTCAAGGGCAGCAGCTGGTAAGCGCAAGCTTTGGTATGCACCAAATGCTACCCATCAAAGCTCAGTGGAAAATATCTACAAATATCATGTCTTTGTCAAAATTATCTTCATATTTGATATTTCTCTAACTTCCCTCATACTTTTCATGTAGTAAGTATTCTAACATACAGATGTGTCAGATAATACTAGTATTATTTTGTCAATAGGTAGAACAAAGTGGGTTTGTGAAGTACTATATGTGATTAACCTACTAGTTAATAACCAATTCTAGAGGTGATTCAAGGATACTAGATCCTAGGGAATTTCTATTACCTAAGTTTATGCAAATTTCTATTACTATTGTTTATTCAAAACTACAGAAAAAATTCTCAAAACATTATACTGGATAATAATCTGTAGACATTATTAAAGTGATTTTCATCAATTATATTTTAAATATCATAAGCTCAAGGACAATTATTACCATAAAAAGAAATTTAAACAGATTATATTTTTCTACATGTCCTATTTCACCAACATAAACACATAGTCATGGAAATACTGTAATACTACTGCTTGTTAATTGGGCATTTGTGGTCAAATTACCAAATTAACTTCCCAGTGGCATGCTAAATGGCTGCATCTATGTCGTCAATGATGGAAGTTCCCTTAACTCTATTCTCTTTACACACCTAGACTTTTGAAACTTAAATTATCACTCACCTGATGATAATTCACAAAAGTTGTTAAGCTATGGAAATTGTGTTTCCTAATATGAATAATTTGGTAATTTTTACTCTTCTCCTCTTTTAATAAAGAAAAAGTTAATGTATACGTAGCATCTATTTTAATTCAGTTGGTTGCTTTACTTTTTAATGTTTTTCTTCTGATTTAATTTCTGCAACACAGTCTGATTTATCATATATGTATTTTATATTTCATGCATTTAATCCTTACATTGACATTGTGGTTTGGCTTCAATCATATTCTTCTAGAGTTTTTCAAGTAGGTTTTTCATATTTGAGTTGATCTCTTTAATATTACTTGTTGTGGATGGTGTTAGACTACTTTTTGTTTCTTGAACATTTCCATTTGGCCAAAAATTACTAAGCACTTGTGTTGGTCACTTGATCTATGGTGACTCATTTACAGGGCCATGTGCCACACTTTCAGGAGCTGTCTTGTCACCCTCTATTTTGTTTCAAGTGGTTTGTCTCATCATGCTTGAAGACACCTGTGGGTTAATTAAAATAAGCCTTATGATCTGATAAGGCATGTTCATATGCTTCATTTTTGTTATGAGTTGTATTTGGGATATGTTTATTTTTTCATCTTTCATATAAATGTCAAAGTTGGCTTTCACTTCACATGCCCACTTTGGGAAGCTTGAATGACATTACCCTGGACTTTTAGCCATATTTTGGGAAGTTAACCTTTCAGTGATGGTAAATCTTCATACTCATTAACATCTTATGTATTTCAAATTAGTTGGACTTCTTTAATAGCTCAGTTACATGTTATAATTTTCTACCTAAGTATTTATGTCCTATAATTTAAGCTGCTATTTTAATTGCATATATATTCTTATACTTAAAAGTCAGTTTGTTACTAGTAATTAAATGGAAAACTATTCAAATTACTTATTCAGGGCTATACATGACTAAGCACCACTATACACACAAATATTTCAGTGTACGCTCTTATATTCTTGCCCTAAACTAACTTATGCACTTCTATTATAATTTTTATACTTTGTACTTTTTAAAATCTTGCAATAATTTTTAATATGTGAAGGAAACTTTGATGTGTCAGTTTCACTTTTTTATATGGGAAGATTTTTTTTATTGTGGGGTGGATACATTTAATATACATATCATGATCACACTCAACACTGACAATTTTTACCAGTATATGACATGACTTGATTCTCATTTTTCCCATTCCCCTACCCACCCTATACCCCACCCCATATATATACATGTAGGTATATTTATAGGTATATATAAAGGTATATATATGTGTGTGTGTGTCTACATATGTATATATAAAAGCTTAGTTTCCTTTTTAAATTACCATCACAATTTTTTTCTTTCCCCTAGTTACTTACCCGTACCCCATTTCCCTTTGAATAGTTTCTATTTTTCAATATCTAGCATACATTCTAGAACTCATTTACATTTTCAGTTTCTCATATCAGAGAAAAGATACAGTATTTACACATCTGTGACCTGTTTATATGAGTATGTCCTGAAGGTAGGTCCATTTGAATGAGTCTCTCAAACTTGTTATTCTTTATGGCAGAGTAATACTCCATTGTATAGAAAAACCACATCTTCCTCAGTCTCCAGTTGATGTTTTTTGGGTTGTTTCCAAGATTTAGGTATCACAAACTGAGCTGCTATAAACACAAGTGAACATACTTTGCAGTGATATGAACCTTTAATTCCTTCATATATATCCCTACCAGGGAAATAGCAGGGTCAAATAGGACTTCTAATCCTTTTTTGCTGAATTTCTACACTAATCTCCATAGTGGTTATACCAGTCTAGGGAAGATAGTTTTTTAAATGTTTCAATATGGTTACAAAATTACATTTTACTTTTCTTTGTGGTACCAGGAGTCAAACTCAAACCCCTGTGCTTCCAAAGTAGGTGTGGCACCTCCTGAACTAAATCCCTGGCTTTGAGTTTTACATTTTTTAAACTAGCTTTATTGATAGATTTCTGAAAATTATGCAAATTTCTATTTTTTAAAATTCAACTCTTTATTGGTACCTTATGAATACACATCATCATCACATTCAACATTGAGAGTTTGTATGAGAATATGACATGACTTGATTCTCATTTTTTCCCCTTCTCCCTGCCCTGCAGCCCCCACCTGCTGTATATATAAGCTTTGTTTACTTTTTTCTTTATTATTATCACATTTTTCCCCTCATTGACCCCTACATATTCTTTCCTTTTAAATATTTTCTATTTCACAATATCAGCTATATATACAAGAATTCATTTACATTCTCATTTTATCATACCAGAGAAAAGATGAGATATTTACACATTTGTGACCTATTTATTTCACTTATGAGGATGTCCTCAAGGTACATCATTTGAGTTTGAATGACTCAATCTTATCATTTGTAATGGCAGAATAATACTCCATTCTATAAAAGAACCACATTTTCTATTTTTAATAGTTTATTATAATTTTAAAATTTGCTGTTTTAGTTCTAATCCTATTCAAACATAATTTATACTTTGTCTTTTTCCTTATCAACTTTAGTAAATATTTATAGACTTCATCGGTGTCACTTGAATACTCCAGATTTTAAATTTACTTCATCCTAGCTATTGTGATGTTAGTGTTTTCTTTTAATTTCTAACATACAAGTATACTGTAGAACTCTATCTGAATTATATTCAGAACTGTTTTGAAAAGTTTTGATAGTAATAGCAGTTTAATGTGATTGTAATATCTTTTCAGTTTTTGTAGTATCCTTTTCAGTTATTTTTTCAATTTGCAGAAATGTGAAAATATTACATTTGTAGTGCTTATAAGCAGTTCTATTATAATGAATATTTGAAGTGACTTATTTAATAGCTTAGTAGAAATTTTTATAAGTTTATTCATGATAAGTTTTATGCATTTTTCATAAGATAAGTTAGAGCTACTGTGTACTTATTAGAAAAATCCCAACAATATTAATATTTCTAAGACTTCTTTCCTCACTGCTGATAGTGAATATGTGATTTTGTTTCTTTAAGGATTTTCTTTTCTTGTAGCATTCTGTCAACTTTACATTGTGTAATTTCAACCGTTTTTAATTTCGTACTGAAATTAGACTCGTGATATTTTAATCAGTACACACTTACTCTAATGACCTTTCACAACTGTAATTTAATAGCGCTAACTTTTAAAATGGTCTTTTAACAAAATTTTCCAAATTTAAAAAATACTTAAAAATCACCACTTCCACAACACCTGGGTGACTGAGATAGGTTATTTATACTCAGGGAGCCTCAATTTCCTTACTTTTAAAATAGAAATATCTACAATATTGTCACTATAATGTGGTTGAGAAATATAACTTTTAATACAATATACATTTAGTAGTTTTATACTGTTTTTAAATGGAAGAAATGCTTTCTCATGGTAATTGGTGATATAAGGGGCTGAGATTATATATTTCACATCACAACAAGATTGTAGAATAAAGTTCTATCACTAAGTAATGCTGTTTTTCACTGCGAATAATTTTAAACCTGGAAACCCCTTCTGGATAAGCCTCAGATACAGTCTCCGTGAGCATTTGGGCACATGACCCAAGTCTTCTTTCACTATATACTTTATCATCTTCATCAGTAAAATGAGCACATTTGACTCTGCTTTTTGGCAAACTTATTTAAAATTCTTCATTTTTCTCATTTAAAGAAAAACTACCTAAAACTTAATTTTCACAGTTATGGAGATAAGCAATATAAGCAAGCACTTAGAAGGTTAGAAAATAGGGTGACACTGTAACATGTTTTATTCCTTTTTCAAAACTATAGGTTGTAGTTTGAAGTATTTCCAGTGTCATCTGGCTATAAATTAGTGTTTTGACCTAGAAAAACATTTTTCACATATAAACTTTCATTTTTCTGGTGAATTCATTTCTTAAACATACAAACTAATTGCTAAATTAAACATTAAAACCAAAAACTGCTTAAAATATAGAAAAGAATCAATGTTAAAATATATTACGTTATCTCTGTCATACATTTTCCCTATGTTTAATGTAATTGCATGGACTTAAACCACAGAACATTGAAAATATAAAGGATATTTTGAAATTATTGATAAATGCTTACATAGTCGCTATGTTGCTTTTGAAATTGTTCACATATTTTTGTGATTATTTTAGAAAGAGGTCATATAAGAAAGACTTGTATTGACTCCCATTCCCACACTAAATGAGTAAATAATTGAAAAAATTCTTATGAGAAACATATAACATGAAAAATTAAAACAGTGCCGAGATACTGTAGATCATGGGCAGCATTTTGCATTTTAATATGCAAATGATATAATATAAAATGATATAATGTCACAGAGGACAGTATACTAGGTCCTCATAAAATTACAAATGGATTTAACTTGATTCAGTACGTCCATTTCTGGCTATTTGTTAAAAGAATTGAAATCTAGACCTCAAAGGAATATTAACATTCTTATGTGTATTGGAAGAATTTTAATAGTCACTATGTGCAAAGAACCTTGATATGAATGGAGAATAGGATGAGGAATATATGCTGTATATGTAACATAGGGTGATGTGCACCCTTAAAAGAGTGTTTTGTGGATGAATTACAGTAACATTTGCACAACAGAATGAAGGTACTTAATAGTGTTGTACTGTACACTTAATAGTATTGTACTGTAAACTAATATAGATTTATGTGGGTGTATTTTACAGTTTTCAAAAGTGGTAAACAAGATACTTGATCAGTATGCCCATAACCTTGAAGTGTTTCTTTACTTTATTATGAAATAATAAAACCTAAAATCAGGGGAAAAAAGCTATGTGCTTAGTTGAAATGCTTCTATTTTAAGACAATATGTATTTTCTCTAAAAAAATAAACAATTTTGTCTCAAAAATGGGGAAGATGATACTGATAAACCATAAAGTAAATAGTGAGTTCAGTGACAAACATACAAGCTCAAATAGTTAAAATATCTCAAGCTTCTCAACTGATAAGCCTTCAAATTATTCAAGTGTATATTTATGATTATATATTACATATGCAAATGTGACAGAAAATATATTCTCTTATAGGTAAAATCTTGCAACATTGTGTATGTGTGCAAAGAAAGAACATTGACTTATAATACATAATTTTTAAAAAAACTAATTTGCATTAATATGTAAAAATCATCCATCTTTCAGGGGAACATCTCATTATTTTCTTAGTGTCTAATGATTTAATAGTATATTTGTAACTTTTCACTTAAATTAATACTGGTCAAGTGCTCCCAGAAGTATCATCCCAGCCCCTGGTAAATTAATAAATCTCCAAAAACTAGGAAAAGAAATTGTAATCCTTAATAAGAGCTTAGTTCAAAGTATTTATTTCCACTTAAGCACTGGATATGTTGATGTAAAGAGAAAACAGAACAACTCAAATACTGTTTAGCTGAAGACGTGCTGCTTTTCAAGTTGTTTTCACTGACCTTATTAGAAGTCACATGTAAGGGTGCATGGAGTTGACTTTGCTGATTGCCTTATACTCTAAATTCTCTGAAGGACAGAGCTCAGAATTTGTTACTCCCTGAGCATGTATTATGTGTATAATGAACTGTGGAGGTGGAAGCCACAGCTTTCTACAGAAAATAGTAAGACAGTTTTGCTAAAGAAAAGTCGTTGCAGCCAATGCAGGTATGAGTGAGAAATGCAAAGTATGCTGCTGTTCAAATTTTCTAGGATAGAGCAGGTCTAGATAATGGGTAGAAATACTGCACGGCTTTATAAATGAATGAATGAAATAAAAGGAAGAGAAGAAGAAAACCATCAGTCCACTGTATGTGATTTTAAAAACGTATTTTTTTCTATTCTATGTGTTTTGAAATTATTACTCAACATATTAGAAAAATAGGAAGGCATTACTTCAAGCCAAGAGGTGCTGAAATTTTCCTATCACTTTTTGGAGGGAAGGAGTGTTGAACTGAAAGTGTTTTAGCAGCTATAGTGTATTACAAATTTTTACATGGGTTCTAATGATATGTTAAGAGGATGTTACTCTTTGTAGATACAAAAGGCACAACTGCTGCCTATCAGGAGCTCAAAATTGTAAAGGGAAGAATCACATCTTGAGAAACTGAGAATGTGAAGACCTTAACATGACTTCATCTTTTGAGGGGAGGTCCTCCTGTAAAGTTATGGCAGTTCCACTGAAGAAGGGACCTATGAGATGAATTTGGCATTTAGGCGTTGAATTTGATTCCCTCTGGACTAACACAAGATTCCCAAATATGTTAGACAGTAGAACAAACTTATAGAGATCAGACTTTTGTTATTCAGGGATGTTTTGGTTGTTGTTGTTGTGAAAACACCAAGTAATGTTTATTGTGAAATTCCAATAACTATTTGTGAAATCTTAGTTTAAGAGTCAGTTTCCATAGCTGCAGCAACTTTTTTATTCAGTTATTTTTAACAATAGACTTTCAAAATTAGATATTGTTTCCAAATGTAAAAAGTTTAAAAGGACCACATGAACCGCTGATGTAAAATACATCAGCAGAAACCCTGATTCCATTTTATACTATGAGGGTTCTGTATTTTTTTAAATTTGTACTGAAGCTATTTTTGAGATACTTAGTAATAATGGGATAAATGTAACAGCATGTTTTTTCCTATATTTTACCATGAATATGAATTTCTGTGAGGCATCTTGTCTTATGGTGCTACCAACATGAAACTAAATAGTAAATTTTAAAATAAGAACTATAAAAATTTCGAAATTATAGACTTTATAATTATAAGGCAAGGTCACACGTAATCCAGTACCCTCAGTGCTTTTGACAGTTCCAGCTAAGCAAACTGTCTGTATAGATGGCAATCAGTGAGAGTTCCTAAATAGCGGAATGTTTCCATTTCAGTGCAACATTTGCCTCTCTGTTATGCTGAAAGTTAACTGTATGTATTACCCTATGAAGATGTTTGCAATCGTGAATCTAAGCAAAATTTCTGAAGAATAATATTATAATATTTTGTATGATGTGATATCATTTACACAACTCCCTGGGTAAAAAGATCTCAATTAGGAAGAGTTCAGTGTTTTCATGATTTATGATATTTTGTTAAATGGATGCAGAGAACTTAAGGGGAACTGCAGTCTGCATTAATGTTAGAATTCTTGAAGTCAGAATAACTGCTATCATTTTGATGATATGGCACAGGAACTCTCCTGGCTTGTCTTAAGAACAAAGAAAATGAAAATATGAAAAGAAATTGAATCTTTAAAGATACCATTAATGAACCACATCTGAAGTGATAATCTCTAAGGAACTAGATAAAAATTCCCTGGAGCTAGCCTGGATTAAAAGCAAATGGATGTTTTAGTAGAAAAATATACAGAAATGGAAAAATTGATAATCTTAACTGGTAATTTCAACATTTCTTTTATGGTAAAAGATGCAACATGTAGAAAAAATATCATGTAAAAGATTTAATGAATATCAGCAACTTTGTACAATCGACATTTATAGTTACCTATACCCAACACATGCAGACTGCATGGTATTTTTTACATGTGTTTTTCTCAGTTGTTTAACAGATGTTGATAAATACAAAAATACTAAAATCATGCAGAATATATTTTATGACCACAAAGGAGTTAAGTGAAAATGATTAAATGTGAATTTTTACTGGGCTAAACATATACCCCAAATAAATATAACATTAACCAGAAATTCCAAAAATAGAATTCATTCTGTAGATATATTGTAATTTTGGCTAGAGATAATAGCCTGGCATGGTGTTTCATGCCTGTAATCCCAGCACTAGGGAGGCAGAGGCAAGAGGATTTCTGTGAATTTGAGGCTTGTCTGGGCTACATAGTGAGCTCAGGACCAGCCTGAACTACAAAAACAAGACCCTGTTTTAAAACAAAAAAATTAAAGATAGCAAAGACTTTGTTACAACAGTATGAGTTGTAGTATGTACAATTGATATTGTGAAGTAGAAAATATTTAAAAGGAAAGAGTGAAAGGGTAAATAATGAAGGAAAAACGAATGTGGTAAAAATAAAGAAAAAAAACAAAGATTGTATATATGGGGTAGGGGATGCAGGGTGGGGGGAAAAGGGAAAAAATGATAATCAAGTCATGTCATATTCTGGTACACACTCAGTGTTGAATGTGATGTCAAGTGTATTCATAATGTACCAATAAAGATCATAAAAAAATAAAGTTTGAAGAGAGAAATACTTTAGCAATATGATCCTGGCAAAATAAAATTATATTGTATAGAACAATGTAACAAAATACTAAAATATCTCTGAAATTATGAATACTTGATATGTGCAAGTATTCAGTGTTATTTAATGATAAAAGTCCATACCATTAGGCACTGTGCTGTCATTTTTAAAATAAGCAAAATTATCTCAAAACAAGAATAAGTAGGTATTATTTAAATATTTCTAGAACTATGAATAACAAAATAAAATTTTAAAGGCAAAAAATAGTTACTTTTACTACTGTATATGAAAACAGAGGATCTTGGCAAATGTTAAAATAGAGAAAATGATGGCCAACTTTACATGCTTGTCAACTTACGCCTTTCATATCAGAGTTGGAAATCTTTATTCAAATTTAATCAAACTGTTCTAATTGGAAACTGCTGTGAATTAGCAGAGTACTTTCTAGAACATCATTTCTCAAATTTAAGCTGTAATATTATTTTAATTGAATTTATTGGTACATTTTACATAGACATTATGATCACATGTAACATTAAAAATTTGTACCTGTACTTGATATATCAGGACTCTCATTTTTCCCTTCCCCATGCCTATCCCAGGATCACCTAATCCCTTATATACATAAGGTTTATTTCCATTATTTTTGTTTTTACCATCATTTTTCTTCCCCCCCTTTATGCTTTTCCCTTTGAACACTTTCTTCCTATTTCACAGTATTTGTCATACATTCTGGACCTAATTTACACATTTAATATCTCATACTAGAGAAATGATATGGTATTTACACATCTGTATCCTATTTGGTTCACTTATGAGTATGCCCTCCAGGTATATCAATTTACATATATCTGTAATTTATCAGTCCTTATGGGTGAGTAATACTCTGATCTTCTTTATTCAATATCCAGTTGATGGGCATTTGAACTGTTTCCAAGACTTAGCTATTACAAATTGAGCTGCTATAAACATGGGTGAATATATATTGCTACGGTTGTTTAATTCTTCTGTGTATATACCTAGCAAGGAAATTGCAAGGTCAAATGGGACCTCTGACCTAGTTTATTGAGGAATCTACACATGGATTTCCACAGTGATCACACCAGTCTACATTTCCACCAACAGTGGAGAAGGGTTCCTTTCTCCCCACAGCCTTGCCAGCAATTGTTGGTGGATTTCTTGGAAGCAGCCATTCTTTCTGGAGAGAGATGAAATCCCCATGTTGTTTTCATCTACATCTCTTGAATGACTAGTGATGTTGAACATGTTTTCATGTTTCTTTTCACTTGTACTTCTTCATTCAAAAAAATGTCTGTGCATTTCAGATTCCCATGTTTGAACTGGGTCTTTAAATTTGGAAGGGATTGGCCGGGTATTTAGCTCAATGGTTCCAGTGCCTGTCATGCAAGCACAAGGACCCGGTTCGATCCCCGGTAACCACATACCTATACTGGGTGTGGAGACTCACACCCAGCAGCAACCAGTACCACAGACCACAGTGCCGGGCGTGGTTGGCTCACGCCTGTAATCCCAGCACTTGGGAGGCAGAGGAAGGAGGATTGCTGATGTGATTTAAGTCTGAGCTCAGGGCCAGCCTGAACCACAAAGTGAGACCTTGTCTCAAAAAAACTTAAAAAAAAAAAAAAAAAAA
>PVIR01004517.1:0-48958 GCA_004026965.1 Petromus typicus
TCCTACAGATTCAACACAGGTCATAATTGAGTTATCCTTACCCTTTCAAAGACTTGTACAAAGCTTTATTCCTTTACCATAGTATATAAAGGGAAATATTTTTGAGCAGTTTGACTTTTCAGTTATGGGTCTTTTAGAAAGTTAATGATGTCTATATTTTTAATACTGCCAACATTGTCTCAGTGCATTGAAATAATTTTTATATTGAATATATTGATATAAAATATGATATTCTTGCTCAACAGTGTGTGATATATTCTGGCTGAGTGCCAGAATGATAGTGCTAGAATGAAATCTTCTTTATAGATAAGAACATTGAATTCTGTTGAGAGCATTTGAAAATCTGACTTGTTTTAAGTGGTTTCCTGAAGTACTGAAGCCAAACTTTTAGAAGTCAATTATGTGGAATCTCTCACTGAAGACTTCTCATTAAAGTTGAAGATATTCATTCCATATTATTCTTACTTTGATGAATGGAAAAGGCATCATCAGGCATTTATTCAGTCATTTTGAAGTTAAAAAATCCATATAAATAGGAATTTTTTTCAGTAAAATGATTGATGATGTCTAGGGTTTCAAAAGAGTGGTAATAATAGTTTTTTCAAGTGGTGAGATATTATAACTATCTGAGATCAAATATTTTCCATCACATAATTACTATAACAAAGCTGGGGTCATATTCTTAATTTTTATTCTTCACAGTAAATGCTCATTTATTGGTTATGAGCCCTGGCAGTTGTTCAGTGTAATGGGTTCCAGATGTCTCAATGTAGTGACTGAACACTGATACAATGAATTATGGTGAGAAAAGTGACAAACTTAGGGCAATTTTCCTCACAACTAAAGGAGGTAATAAATACAATATTTAATCACATATTTCAGGAATTATCTTTCCAGATATTTCATTAATTTTTACTACTTATTTTTATCTTTTCTCTAATATATCAAGAAAATACATTTTAATAATTTCCCCATGTTATGGTCTGCCTGATATTCCCATGCTAGAAAGTCTGCCTGAGATAAGAAATCTATATTGTCATGAAATTAAAGTGAATGCTACAATTAAGAAAATTTCACTTGTTGATAACTTGCAAATAGAGCAAAGATTTCAATACATGAGAGAAATTGCTTTTCTTGTTTGTTTGTGCTTTGTTTTTTTTATTGTTTGTTTGTTTTGTTGTATGTGTGTGTTTGTTTGTTTGTTTTTGAGATACTGGGAATTAAAATTGAGTCCTTGTCCTTCCAAGGTAGGTGTGGTAGCACTTGAGTTAAATCCCCATCCCCCCATAAATTATGTAATAATAACACATAATAATGGGAACAGTTTATTAAAAAGAAAAACAAAGAAAGAGCACTTTAGAATTGTTCCTCCTGCTATTTTATACCAGTGTGATAGTAAAATTTGGAAGCACCCAAAAAACATTAGTATTATTTTAAAATTACTTTAAAAGAATAATTAGTAATTTTAAACACTAAATGCAGTGTTATTTCATATAAGATCATTATAAGATAAATGTTAGAATATATTCCTTAAAGCTATTATTTAATAGGGTCAGGGATATAGCTCAGTGGTTCCAGCGCCTGTTTTGCAAGCACAAGGACCCTGGTTCAATCCCTGGTAACCACATAACAATACTGGCATAACAATACCCCAGCAGCAATTAGCACCACATACCACAGTGCCGGGCGTGGGGGCTTACACCTGTAATCCCAGCACTCGGGAGGCAGAGGCAGGAGGACTGCTGTGATGTGAGTTTGAGGCTGAGCTCAGGGCCAGGCTGAACCACAAAGAGAGATTCTGTCTCAGGAAACCTTTAAAAAAAAAAAGATATTATTTAATATAAATTTTGCAGTTTCAGTAAGTAATGTCACATAAAATACTTAATATTGTTTTTCAATTTATATTATATAGAATATATATACTTTATAAGATCTTAAATACCATGTATTATAATGTATGTTTAAAATGCACATAAATTCAATAAAGGAAGTTTTAAAATATCATGCGTAATTGCTATATAATAATGATAGTTGTGATAAACATAAGAAATTAAAACAAACAGACATCATGAAAAGTTAATTTTCTCTTTAAGTCAGATGCTCTAATACTTGTGGTTATTCATCTCTTTTTTCCCATTTTGATATGGAAATCACTTTGGTAACAGTAGATAGGTAAAGGATAGCAATCTATCTAAAAGAAAGACTTATTTATCATAAAATCACAAACTTCAGAATAAATATTATTTTTCAGTGTAACAATAATGACATAAAAACTGTGGACTTTATTCTAAGAAAAAACAAAAATTATCTTTTTAAAAAAATAAAAACAAGAATAGTGATAAATAATCCCAATGTTTGAGTAAAAGATCCTAAGAATTTTGTGATAGTGAGAAATACTTTTGTAATAAGAGAATATTCAGAGAAGGGAATGTTAGATACAAGATTATCATTTAAATTGTTAATATTTTCAATAGAAAGTGATACACCTAAGAAAATTGCCAAAATTCAGCTCCTGAAGGAGGATTTTTGTCTTGAGTTTGTTCTTCATTGATATATGAGTAATTTTTCCATGACTTCTACAATGGCATTTAAAATATCTTCTTCTTTGAGTTTTATCTATTTTGGATTGATTTCCTATTGCTTTATAATATTTTCCATAAAGTTAGCAGCATGAAATGATTTGCACTTATTAGTTCCTGGCTCTGTAGTTAAGAATTTAGGACATGGCTTTACTGGGTTCTCTGATGAAGTTCTTGAAAAATGTAACCTGGGCTGGACTTCCCCATGAACTGCGGGATCCTCTATCTAGTGTACGTAGTTGAGAAGATGCAGTTCCACTAAGTATGTGCTGAGATTTGAGTTTTCCTTCCTGACTCTTATCCAGAGATGGCTTTCAAGTCCCAGAAGCCATCTGCACTCTTTGCCAAATGGCTTCTTCTACATTCAAGGCCAGAAACATAGTAATACTCTATCATTCCATCTGCCTCACCCTTAAAACAAGTGACCATGAGAGGAACCCAGAGGACTTCTAAGGAGGTCCTCCCACTCAGGATACTCACTCTCTAATAAGTTTAAATGATCTGCAATCCTAATTATACCTGGAAACTCTCTTGTCACATAGGACAACATCATCAAAGAAAAATACCCAATCATGTTTATAGTTCTACCCACAGATATGGGCCAGTGATAATGAAATTCTGCCTAGGATTGTCTTCTGGCCTGATCTCTCCATTGCCTCTCATCTCTAAAACAATGAGTTCATTGTTTCCTCTCAGTGAAAATATGATGAGTTATAAAAAACAACTGCACTATCTCTCCTTCCATGACCTTTTTATAATAATTGATGGTTTGTATATCATTGTGATATATAATAGTTACATTCATCTTCAGGAATTGGTTGCCACATATGATCTGTAGTAATCACCAAAAATTATTCTTCCTTTTAGTTGCCTGTTCTTTACCTAAAAATCTGTTGTGTTCTTAAACGTTTTATATTTTCCAGTTATGTAAACCATAAACTGATAAAATATAAATAATCTGTCCATTCCATGTCCTGATGATTTTGGTTAGCATATGGATTAGAGAAAAATCAACTGTAGGCTATTTTTATAATTAGTTGAAGTTTAACTTTCATAGGCATAGTTCAATAATTTGTTTTCATAAATATCTGTATAACTTAAGTAATAATTTTACCTTATTTTTTAATCATTATGGTAGATAATATTATATCATGGATGAAAAGTTAGTGAGAGCAAGTGTATGGACTACACATGGATATAATTAATGAGGCAAAAGAAAGAACTTGGAATAAAGTTACAAAATTAAACAAAATGGTACTCTTTCTGCATTAAGATATTGTACTTATCTTGGTTATACTTTATATTCTAATTTGTGTTTTCTATTTTATTTAATAAATAATTTTAATAAAGTTTAATAAAGTTTAAATAAAGTTTTAGTTATAGGTAATACCATTAAGAACCCATTGCTCTAAATCTGCTATGCACAAGTCAATCATATAGTTTCTTTCCTCAATATAGACTAAATGCTCATTCTGCTACCAAAATTCCTTTATTGTTCATTTTAATCTTTTGTATTCTGTTTTAGGGGAAAACCAAAAACAGAAGCTTTTAATTACCATATGCATTATATCATTCATAGACATTTCATCACTCATAAGCAGACAGTAAGGGGTTAATAGTGTTTTCACAGCAAAATGCTTATGCAACAATGCAGATAGTAGAATTACAGATTTAACTTTCAAAGGAAAGAAGAAATTGCTTGAAAAGTGAGGTCTCCATCACGAAATGTAATGTGCATGCATGCAAGTACTTGCACACACACACACACACACACACACACACACACACCCCACAGTGACCCTACAATAGTGATAAAAATATTTTTAGTGACAATTTTATTGTTGACACTAAAGAATAAGAGCATGCCTCTTTACACAGAATTGTTTTAAATTCAAGCCAATTGATATGTTGTTTCTGGAAAGGAAAAATTACATGCTAGCATGTATAAATTAAATTATAGGAAATACCTCCTCTATTGTTTACATAAGAGTTCAAGAAGCTGTACTAACACAACCGTACAAACCAACTGCAAAAATCTGGAAAAACATTTAATAGTTTACACCTGGAATTTCTTTGAATATGTAATTATCTTTTGTTAAGAGAAAAAAAAAATAACACTGTCCTGTCCTGATAAAGCATACTACAAGCTTTGCTAAACTGACAGTTAACATTAGCTTCCAAGAGCTTGCGTTCTTAACAAAATTTAAAGAAAAGTAAACATTATAGTTGACTTTTAAACATCTGAAAACTGAACATGTTTCTTCGTATAGAAAAATGAGTAATTAATCTAAAAAAAGTACTTTTGCACATCCATTTCTATGTATGAGTTTAAAATCCTAAGAACTATATTGTCCTGCTGCAGTAAAAATAACTTCTTGGGGTGATCATTTTAATAGTTTTCTTTCTACAGATAGGATAAATTCAACCTTAAGTCTTACTATTTTACAATAAAAATATTTCTCTTGGAAGATCTTTACATTAATTACCAGTTATTCTTTTCCTTCAATTCATTAAACTGTATTGAAATAAGTGTGCTTTGATTTCTTTATTAAACATTTCATTTGACTTGATACATTTCATAAATGTGAAAATTCTATTGATCCTCTGACCCAACAAAATGTGAAATATCATTATTTCTCAGTCAGTGGTGAGAAAAAGCACAGGAAAAAAAAATAAGACCAGAGGCTCACCTCTGGTCTTCTGGTGACACCTGAGATCAGTTACATCAAACTGAAGCATGAGAACTCAGCCCTCATGCTTTTTAGGAATTTCCTGAAGTTTCCAGGATACAGAAAAATTCTAGACACTGATCTAGACTAGCCATTCTCAGTTCTGTTTTTATTTTATCTATGGAGATTCAAAAAGTATTTTTAAAAATTTCCATACTACCCTCCTTGCTCATTAAATCAGATGGTGTGGATCCAAGGCTCAGAATTTGTGAAATGTTCCAATTGATTACAATGTTCAATCAAGCTCAGAAATTATAGCTTCATATTAAAAATGTAGACTTTATGTCAGTATTTTGTTTTAATTTAATGAAACAGTAAAGTAGTCAGAAAAGTTGGAAAAAGGAAAAGATTCTATTGTATCTTTTAATGTTTTTTGTAGATTCTCTGTATTTAAACTAAGTTAATAAAAACTTTAACTACATTGAAGTAAAAAAAAACATTAATAAAGGCTTTAATGTGAAAAATAAATGAAAGTATTTAATGATCATATATTTTCCATCTAGAATTCCATCAGAGTTAGAAAGGTGCATATGAACCAGTTTCATTGATCTTTTATATTTTCCAGAGAGGAAATACATCACAGAAAAAACAAGGATAAATTAAAGCAATGTTGTGGAACGTTTGTTTATTTTCCCTAGAAACTGTAAACTTTACTAAAAACTGAGTTATAGAAGTTTACATCTTTACATTTGAATAAGAGCCATCCAACTAAATTGGCATAGTTCTGAGTGTGAAGGCCCCTAAGCCCCAAAGGATTAGTGCCAGAATGATACAAGAAGGAAATGAAGAGGCTTCCTCCTGCTTCTATTTGGTCAGAAGAGCTCTAGTCCTTGCCTTCACCTTGAACTCTGTCTCCCGCCTTCAAAGAAGACTGGAGCAGATTTTTTTTAATTGAAATCTTTATTGGTACATTACATATACACATCATAATTACACTCCACAATGAGAATTTGTACCAGTATAAGACACAACTTAATTCTCATTCTTCTGCAGGCTTCATGAAACAGACTCACACAGGATACCAGGTGAGCTCCAGCCCTGCCTCTGGATGCACTGAATCTCAAGCATGCAGAAAGCCCTCTGCACTCTTCCACACCTGATCCTGTGGGCAGGCACTGCAAGACAGTCTGATAAATTTCCACATACGTTTTTGTGTAGGGTGCTTTACATTTGTTTCTCTAGTAAGCACTGATACAGTGCTCTTGGGCTATATACCATCTACAGTTTTCAAAAACTATTCTGCCACCTTCATCCGAATTAAACTTAGTCTTCCATATTCTCTTAGCATATATATTAAATTTCAGTCTAACTTTTAAAAAACTTACATTGATTCCTTTTTTGAGCAAGCATTCCAAAGAATGGTTACAGTCAGGTCAATTTGTGCTAGAATGTAAAGTCAGTGTAATCACAAACTTTTCCTCTATAATCTTATAATTGATTGTGCATGTGTCCAAAAAAATTTTTGAAGTACTGTATGCATAATCAGCTGAGGTAATGTAGTAGATGTATAACTTTAAAGCATGGACTAAATTAAAAATTAAATAAATTAACATAGCAGTGAGAAGTGTGAAGATTATATATTGAAAGATAGAACACAAAAGTTTAACTGGGTATGCTACTTTGCTTTAAGCCTCCTATTTCTGCATGTTACACCAAAATCATTACTGATCCTCTGAAAGAGCGTTATAATTATATGCAGATACTATCTTTGCACTCCTATATTTCATAGGTACACATATGTACTCAGAGTTCTGTAAAGACATTTTTAAAAAATAATTTCTCTAATATCTTTTGACATATTTCTGCACTCTAATTATAATGACATTTTGGTTATCAAACACTGAACAAAGAGAATGAAAGTACAACTAATTGTAATCATGAATCATTTTCTCTAATGGAGCTATTATTTGAGTCAAGAGTGTGTATATAGATTTATTTTGAAAATCAAGAGCCCAGCAGAATCCTGCAGGACAGTGTTTAAGTAGGATTCCCCAATATGTGTCCTTGACTTCTTGTGATGACTTGCTCATTATATACTGCTTGGTTTATGTGACATTAATTTTCTGGAGATAAGTCTCTGAACCAGTTGATTTTCTAATCCTTAGCCCAGTGTCTGAATCAGTGAAGTGAGAAGAGTTATCTAAAAAAGCATTACTGTTTTACACTGAAAACTCTCACTCTGACCTTTACATCCACAGTTTGCGCTGTTGTGAAGCCAGAGATAAATCAGTATCTTAACTGTGAAGCATATTGTTTATTAATGAATGAAAAACCCCGTTTGAGAAACAAACAGAAGAACAGAAAGCAAACTAGCTATCAAATTCTAAATTTAACTGCTGGGCTATCTCATCTTTGAGTAGAAAATTCTTCCTCTGAACATAGATGTTTGAAATTTATAGCTTGGCTTAATACAAATGCATGAGAATTATTTTATCAGTTGGGAGAACGAGTTTTGTTTGAGATTATTCAGGTGAAGTTCTGAGTTTTATCACTAACAAATCTTTTATAATGAACAAATCATATGATTTTTAAATCCTTTGCTGTCTGCATTTACAATTCATTATAAATAAAAATAAATACAAATATAAATGAAAGACAAATAATAAAATGACCTAAGAGTTTGGAAAAATAGTTAAAGGAAACAAAGTTCACAATATACCTAAAAAGGCAAGTTGCAGATAGTAAGTGCCAAAAAAATGTTTTCTTCTCCTATAAGTAAGAAGAGAGAAAAAAAACAAGAGCTCTAACATTTAAAGAGTAAAGGATAATAAGAAGATAGTGATAAAATTATGTTAAAATAATTATTTTCAACTCTTTCTAATTATATTCTCTTTCCTTCTTTGGCCTACTTTCTCTATTTTTCTGATTTGTCTGACTTAGTATTATAATAATTCCACTTACACAGTTGGATAATACTTTTAAATTTAGAAACATCTTACTGGTGCTCAAATTAAAAACAAGTGTATATTAATCAGTCATGACTGAAATTTTTCCATACCCTGAAAATCTACTACTTTCTCGTGTAAATAACATTGTAGGATAGAAATATTAAAAGAGTAACTCAAGGAGAATGTTTAATTATGAGATAAAATGAGACAACTACAAAAAAAAAAAAGAAAAGAAAAGAACTCTTAGCTTTGAGATGCAAAAGAGTGAGAAAGTAAATAGTCTCAGAAAAGTCTTGCAGGGATTAGATTATGCTGCTCAAAAGAACTTTCTGTGTTGATGAGGAACATTGCCTTTTTATCTCTCTGATGTTCTGATCTGCTTTTAGACCTGGTGTTATATACATAAACTCTGGTGAATAACATGTGATTTAACTTTATTTTTTCTCAATTTCTTGGTAGTCACAGGTTCCCAGATTGGTGAGCTGGACTTTTTGTACAAAGGGCACATGTCTGTTTTCATTATATAGTGAAATCCCTGAGGCTTAGTAATTTTATAAGAGGTTAATCTTCTTCTACAGTTTTGGATATCTGAAGCTGAAGGGCCGTTTTTGGTGGTGACATTGTTGGTAGTGTCCCAAGGCAGTGCAGCACATAACATGGCAAGAGACACCACATATGTGATAGTCTTTGCTCTTTCCATCTTTAAAAAGTCACCTATATTCAATGATGAGGGCTATTCTATGATGAGTTAATCTAATCTTCATCACTTTCTGAAGTCCCTATCTCTGAATGCTGTAGAAGGATTAAGTCTCCATCTTGTCATTACCTCCCAAAGGGAATGAAATTTCAATACATTAAATTATTTCATGTGTTGAGCCCTTTAAAAAGGACAATCTGAAAACATATCTAAAGCATACAGTATCATTTTCTTCCCTCACATCTTCCTTTTACTTACTTAAGTGAAAGTCTAAAGTACTGAAGTTAAAAGCAAAGACCACACAACCTTCTACATGCCTCACTTGTAAAATTGTTTCATAGACCTTCAGGAAAATAAATGATATCAGAAAAAAAGCTATGTTGTGATTACAATAAGAAAATGAAGTAAATGCTCAAAGGATATAAAAAGTGGTTCTTGTCTTATTTAAGTTACTCAACAACTTAAGCTATAAGTTCAAGAAAGATGCAACAGGGGAAGTGGCAGACGGAGCATGAGAAGTAGAAGCTGCAGATGTGAGTGAATTGTAGTACTTTATACTACAAAGAAATCTTTATGAAAGGAAACATCAACCACGTATTTTCCATCACTTTAAAACTGCATAAAATATTCACCCCAAGAAGCATGGTATAATAAATATTGACTATTTATATTCCCAGGAGGGAGCAATTAATAATAATTCCATTAAGCTTTAATGATGTTTGTATCACTGGCTAGCAGAAGTTCAATTTCCAACGATCACCCACCAGCCTTTCCACACGTATACTTGTAGTCTCTATATGTTCTTTCATGAATATGCCCCAATACCCTACTGCTCATAAATTCAGTGAACATTTGTAAACTCATGGGAAATCTCTTTCAGTCATCAACAAAAATGCTTATCTACTCACCGTAGTTCCTGAGCATTCACTTCGCTTTCTTATTGTAATGAAAGCACAGTTATTTCTGAGGAAACTTCTTTCCTTAAAGGTCCATCAAGCAAAAAATTGTGTTTTTCTATCATTCTACAAGTGAGACATGGAACTGCTGTGGTCATTGCTTTTTATTGCTGTTTCTGAAATGTTTAAGAGAGTCCGTGTTTGTTTCTCAGTTAGCCTAGCTATAGTGAAGTACACGCCGCTATCTATGCCAATCATTATTTCTCCTTGTGTGGACATCTTTGAAATTTCTAGTCACTTTCTTTCACTCACTGAAATTAAATAAATAGGTTCATTGTTTTCTGTTTCTAACAGTATTGCTCTTATCATTATCTGAAATACCAAATTCCAAATAGAAAGTTAGTCTATCATTTTAGATGCTTAGGTTCTTAACCTCACTTTAAGTAATATTCTAAACTCATCTCATGTATAAGATTAACTTATTACACACTGAAACTTGGCACTGACTATCACAATACATTTAGCTTTAACCACCTTTCTGTCCAAAGATTTTTTTTTATTTTAAGTCTTTCATGTTTCATGAGTCTCTTTCACTCAGTCTCTTGAGTCCATTTAAACTGCCTGTCCTTTGGCCATGTATTATGCATATCCATCACCTAAGGTCTTTATTTCCTCCTCATCCATTTAAGTCAATATTCAATCGCTACTATTGTCTAGACTTTACTCTCAGTTCCATTATACATACCTCATCATTCTTCTTGGGAAAATCCTAAGGTTAAACTCAGTTTTTTTTGCTAATTCTCATGGACACTTAAAATATTCTAAAGGTAAAAACGAAAAATGTAAAACAAAGCTTATGAATATAGGGGGAGGAGGAGTTGAAGAGAGAGCTAGCGAATGGGAAAAAATAATCAAGATATGTCGTGTACATCTTAATGATGAATGTGATACAGAGTATTCCGAAAATGTACCAACAAACTCAATCAAAAATTAAAATCATAGAGATGCTTAAAAAAAAGTGATGAAGAGCACAGAACTGTGCTGATTGTTCTCTTTTAACTTACACTTCACAGTTTGAAAGTGATGCATCTTTGGAGTCTGGCACTCATGCTACTCTTACTTTTCTTGTCGAACTATCTCTTCAAACTTCAAGTATGTACTTTTGTTTCATCTCGGCATTTCAGTTTGTTTTTTGATTTTTAAATTTGTTTGGTTGTTTATTTTATTTTTTTATCTCAATGAAGAGAAAGCAATCAGAAGAGAACTCACTTATCTCTGAACTTCTAAAATCTAGCAAACTTTCTGTTCCTATGCACACTGAGGACTCTGTAATGTGTGAACTATTTTCCTAGGAGTGAATCCCCTATCTCAGACTTAATGTCTCCTTCTGCTACCTATACCATGATGTGACTCATCATTTATGCTTCATAAATAATATGTTTTATATATTTGTGTCAATACTGTATCCTTGTAATCAGTTTGAAATTGGCAGACTGAGCACTGGAATAAGAGGGGATTCACTTTAATTGCTACATTTGCTGCATAATGTTTGAGAATCCTTTGTGAAATTATAGTCCCTAATTATTCTAACTTGTAAATAAAAACAATAATTTTGTCTGTCTTTTTCATGGGAAACCCGAGAATAGTAAATGAAGTAACATTTGTAAAGTTTGAACAATAGTGCTTGAAATCTAGTGAGTGTGCAAGAAATGTGTTATCCATCACTACAAACAAACCACAAAGGAAACCTTTCTCAGTGTGACCTTTCCATCTACAAATCTGTTTGTTTCTTATAGTAACATACCACATAGAAAACAAGTTTTTTTCTTTCTTATTTTCATACGTCCATTTTCTCTTTTGCACACTGAAGTTGACTTTCCACCCTCACACACTTTGAGGTACTCTTATGCAAGTTAAATTTGTCTTTCTTTAAAAATACAATGTGCTGTTATCAATCTTTATCATCTTGAACTTCAGCATTTAAAACACATTTTTCACTTGGCTTTTAGACTAATACACACATCTGGTTTCCTCTTTATATGTGGCCGCTCCCTCCCAGCTATTTTCACATTCCTCTTCTTCTTTCCAACCTTAAAATGTTAAAATTCTCAGGTTGGAGACTTTGCCATTTTTTTCCATTTATTAATTCATTGCCTGGAGATGTGATCCACTAGTACCTATATGTATGCAGATGGTTCCTAAATTTACATTGGTACTCACCATCCTTACCTCTTTTCCTCTGAGTCTAGACTTTTATATCATCCTACTGGACACTACTGCATGGATTCTAAATGTTCTTGATACCAACTGTTCATATTTCTCTTCCCAAACCTGCTAAATAAATGACATCATCATTTACCATTATTCTTCCATTGTACAAGGAGAAAAAAAACAATATATCATCTTTAACTTTGTTCATTACATCACTCCTGTATCCCATATGTTATTCAAGAGGTGACCTCTTCTCATTCCCAACATCACACTTTGATAAGTGAAGAGTTCAGTCCTTTAGCCAGTTTAGAAATTTCTTTGGAAAATCTCCTTTCTCACCTCTGTCCCCACTACTGTGAATTATTCACATAGACAGCACTGGAGTAATCTTTTAAAAGAATATATATTATTTATTTGTTCAAAACACCTCAATTAATTTATTTAAAATATATGGCAAATGTATTACAATTTTCCCTACTTATGTACTATAGTATTTTCACCAAGTCACCCATGCCTCTAGAGTACATCTTACTAAGCACCCTGCAGACCTCACAGTTGTCTTTTCCTGCTTAGAAGAAGCAGGTAACACAAATGTTTCTCCTTCACAATATTCAAATTTTTATTCCATAATCCCCTCCTTGAAAGCCTCTTCTGATCACCCTATCTGAAATACAATGCCTGTGCTTGTTATTATTACTTATTCTACACTGTTTTTTTTTCAAAACTTAGTGACTAAAAATCATAATGTCTGGTAATGTATGAGTTTGTGACAATCAAGCTACTCTGTGAGATTGAAAGTTACATGAGAATGAGCTATTTTATGTATCTTTTCACTTTCCTCTGTTTAACAGAGGCCAAAGAAGTATTTGGAGAGTAAATAAATGTTGACAGCGAGTGAAGTAAATGATAACACCACTCTGGTTTGCAGTTCAATAAAAATGGATAGTTATGCAAATAATTTTAACTGGTTAGCTAATTTTGTTGCTTGTAGATGAATGACAAGGCCTAACACCGTTGCACGATGAGACGTCCATTGTCTCCCTTGTGGTCTGGTGCAGAGTGAAAAGAGGAAACAAAGAACCAATATAATTGACTTATAAAATTTCTGTTGTATTGGAGAATGGATGGCCCATAGAACAACATCTAACAGGTACTGGTCTCTGGTACTAGGATAGAGTGGAAGCTAGTAGCATTTGATAGAAAATAAGAGAAGCTATATTTGCTTTACTTAGATTTTAATCCAAAGAAAGTAAAAGAAATGGGAAATAGAGATTAGACATTATCGTTATTATACCAGAAAATTGAGATAATTAATAATAATGAGCTTTCAAATACCAAAACTCAGACTTCTCTCAGTTTTCTGTCCATATTCAGAATGAATAAATAAAGCCTTCCACCCTGGGTAGCACTCAGCCAAAGTCTAACAAGGGATCACATTATATATTTCGTGCAGCAAAGACTGAATGACCAATTGTTACTAAAAAATTTCTCAGTTGGAATTCAGTTGTCTTCCTCTGGGAGGATGAGAGTGAAGGACTGGACAAAAGCCCAGAGTTTTTGCACTAATGAATGTAGCTCCACATGGAAATACAAAGAAAGGGGTATGAAGGTTTCCTTCCAAATAGGCACCAAATTGTGGAAGACAGATTGCTATTCTGACCTCTGGAAGCCCGAGATCAAGCACAGATTTGACAGATCTGTAGTGAACTGATCAGGAGACAGAAAAGCCTAAATATCAGTGAGATAAAAGCAAGTGATACAGCCCTAGGAATTGTTATATTATGTGATAGAAAACTCTATATCCCAGTTATTTATCATCACAATAAAATTGCAATGCAAACGCCACAGAATAATGACACAGTTTCAGTGGTAATCAACAATAATTGGTCACTGTGCATGTATCTGCAATTAAAATGGGGTCAGCTGAGGGGCTCTTCTGACCTTGGCTTTGTTTGCTCAGATACTTGGAATTCAGTTGGCTGTAAGCTGATGAGGTAAGCTGGTTTCAGTTGGAAGAACCAAAGCGACTTGACATTTTCATGTTTTATTTTGAGAAGTACACATAAAAATGGTACATTTGAGATATAGAGAAATACATATCTGATATTCGTATTCATTTCTTGGCATACAGCTCCAAAATTCCTTAAATTGACCCTTGTCATAGGGTACTGAGTTGACTGAGGACTGGAAACCCTTAAGTATTCTTCAGATGGAGCCTGGCCACCAAAAAGACCAAGGCATGATGACAGGATGAGGACTTTCTGCCCTCTCTCTACAATCCATGGAGAAAAGGGGGGCTGAAGACTAAGTTGAAGTTCAGTTGCCAATGATATAATTAATCAGTAATGCCTAAATAATGAATGAACTCTTAATGAAAATTAGAAGGACAGAATTCAGAAAGGCTGTAAATAGCTGTAGCTGCTGATTTTGATGAAAGTTGTTCTAGGCATAGAAGGTATGGAGGCCCCATGTTCCTTCCCTTGCACCTTGACTCATTATCTGTTTGTGGCTGTCCTTTGTAATAGCCTTCACAATGAACTAGAAAACATAAGTTAGTGCTTCCCTGGGTTCTGTGATCTGCTTCTGCAAATTAAAACCAAGGAGGGAGTCCTGGGAATCTCAATTTATAAAGGTAAATTTGGATATATTTTAAGTATGGGGCCAGGGATTTAGCTCAGTGATGCCATGCTTACCCTACAAGCACAAGGTTCTGAGTTTGATACGCAGTGTGTATGTGTACATGTGTGTGTGTGTGTGTGTGTGTGTGTGTGTGTTTGTTTGTAGTAGGTTTTCATATCACCATGATAAAGTGAATCCTAATAAAAGTCACACAATTGTTTTTGGTTTCCCAGTGTATATAAAATTTATATGTAAATCATTATGTAATCTAAGTATGTAAAATATTATATCTATATGATATTTGTGCACATATCAATTAAAAATACTTCATGCTAAAATATGGTAATGATTGGGGGCCGAGAATTTAGCTCAGTGGTTCCGGCGCCTGTCTTGCAAGCTCAAGGACCCAGGTTCAGTCCCTGGTTAACCACATACAATACGGGGTGTGAAGACTCACGCCCAGCAGCAACCAGTACCACATACCACAGTGCGGGCGTGGTGGCTCACGCCTGTAATCTCAGCACTCGGGAGGCAGAGGCAGGGGATTGCTGTGATGAGAGTTTGAGGCTGAGCTCAGGGCCAGCCTGAACTACAAAGCGAGACCCTGTCTCAAAAAAATAAAAAAATGGTAACGATCATCTCAACTCTCAGTAGATTGTAATAGTTTTACTGATGGAGATTCTCATTGTGGTGCTGATATCTAATGATTGATCAGGCTGGTAGTAACTGAAAGTGAGACAGCTATGGAAATTTCTTAAAATAATATGGCAGTTAGGTGTGAATTGGTTGATTTTTCCTTTCATTAAAGATTTCTTTGTAGTATGAAGGATTACAATTCGCTCACATCTGCAACTTCCACTTCTCATGCTCTTTCTATGTCTGCCACTTCTGCAGTTACTTCGAGGTCATGAGCCTCTGAAAGACCTCCATGAGGCTTAGAATAATCTTCTTCCAGAGAAAAGATGCAATAAAGATGTGGATGAATCTTAGAATTGTATGTTATATATTGTGAAATAGAAAATGATCAAAGTAAAATAGGGTGAAGGGGGAAAAATAATGAGATTATAACAAAAAAGAAAGGAAACAAATTTTATGTATATAGGGGGGTGGTAGGGTGGGTAGGGCTAGGGGAAAAAATGAGAATTAAGCTGTGTCTTATACTGGTACAAATCCCCATTATGGAGTGCAATCAGGATACGTATATGTAATGTACCAACAAAGATTTAAAAAAAAGAATAATCTTCCAAGTTCCTGTTTCTGTTAACATTTTTATCTTACTTTTAAGTATTCTTAATTGTATCTAGAATGATTGACATTTTCAGATAGTTTTTTCAATTCATCAGATAAATTATATCTATAACAGCTCTAATCTTGTAAAATATGTCTTAAACACTAAGACTTAAATTTAAAAGTTACTACTTGATCTTTGAGCCACAGAATGGATGTAATGTTGACAGGCAAGGAGACAACATTAACCTCATGGTGCATCTACATCAGAGAGCTTAGAGGGCCAGCTGCCTTGTCAATGAGCAGTAATATTTTGAAAGAAAACATTTTGCTGAGCAGTTGTGCTCAATAATGAGTTTGAAATATTCAATAAGCCATGTTGTGAACAAATGTGCTGTGTTTAAACTTTGTCATTCCATTCATACTAGAAGAGTAGATATATCATAATTGTTAAGGGTTCAAGAATTTTCAGAATACTAAGAAAGCATTATTAGCTTCATGTTGAAGTCACTAACTACATTGTACTCTAACCAGGACACAATTATTCTCTGAAGCTTAGAAGCCAGACACTAACTTTTATTATTCAGCAATGAAAATCCTAGCTGACACCTTTTTCAATTATAAGGCCATTCTGTTTGCATTAAAAAGCTATTGTTCAATGTAGCCACCTTCATCAGTCATCTTAGCAGACAGATCTTCTGGATAACTTGCTGCCGCTTCTGTATCAGCTGCTACACTTTGAACTTTGATGTAATGGAAGTGACTTCTTCCTTGAAATATCAAGTACTGCTATGTGCAAAGTTCAAGCTTTTTTCTTGTGGTTTTACCTAATCCTCACAGAATTTTTAAAATTTAACAACATTGCTCTGCAGCTTTATTTTTGGGCAATATTGTATCTGCTTTAATAGTCCATCTCAACCACACAGCCTTCTCAATATCAGCAATAAAGCTGCTTTCCTTTCTCACCATTCAAGTATTCACAGCAGAAGGACTTTCAGTTCTCTTCAGAACACTTTCTTCACAAACTTAGCATGGATAAATAGCACATGAGGCCTTGCTTTTAGCCAATCACGGCTTTGGGCATATGTTCCTCCCTAAATTTAATCATTTCTAGCTTATATTTCAAAGTGAGAGATGTGGAACTCTGCCTTTCACCTAGACACTTAAAGCCATTGTCAAGTTGTGAAGGAGTCTTTTTCTACTCTTATCATAACTCAGGGAAGAGGGAGGTCAGGATAGGAGAACAGAGATGGAAGAATATCCAGGCAGATGAACAGTTAGAACATACACATTTATTAAGTTCACGACGTTCTGTGAACACTCTGTGATACCTCAGGGCCACTACAATAAAAAAATAATCACAGATCAGTGACTGCAGATCTATAACAGATTCAGAAATAGTGAAAAGTTTGTGATTTTTTTTTAAATGACCAAAAATACGTAAGAGATGTGAAAAGATGTGCAGTAGGCATGTTTTGGGAAAAATGATTCTGATGGAGCATTGCTGCAAATCTTCAGTTTATAAGATGTTTGTTATCTAAAAATGGTGGGAGACAGAGTAAGAGGATGCAGCCAGAACCCTCGTGGCAAGCTCCAGTCCCTCATACGTTCCATAGCAAAAGGATTAACAAACAATACAAATGGAATCTTGAAGAAAAGGCTAAGCCCAGGCTAGACTTGCTACTCTGAGCAGCAGTAGCAGAAAGCCAAATGTGGCAGCAGCAGAAGGGGGCCAATCACACCCATAATCCTAGGATGCATAAAACAGGGCAGTCCCTAGACGTCACATCCAAAATCCTAGCATGCATTCAACAGGGTAGTTATCCACAATAATCCCTGTAGTTGAAGATCCTGTATGTCAGGGCAGACATCCTTAAATCCAAGTAAGTCCCAGTATATAAATCCAAGTAAGTAAATTTTAAGGTCAATAATCCCTGTGCAATAGTCCTTGCAGTTTCAGATCCTGCAGGGCAGGGTAGATATCTGCAGTAACCCCAATAGTTGATCCCAATGGCAGAGCAGATATCTATAAGTCCAAGTAAGTAAGTCGTAAGTCCAAGTAAGTCTACCATAGTTCCTGACAGAAAATCATCATAAAATGAACTATCTTGTCAGAAGCAAAGCAGAAAATCACTAACAAAGTAAACCATGTATATTAAGGCAGATTTCTCAATACTAATAATGATGGTCCATAGAGCTTGGAGTGAAGCGTTTCAAGCTAAAAAGCAAACAACTTCCATTTAGACTGATAGAATCTAAAAAGCTATCTTTCAAAATTGCTGGAGGAATAAGATTGTGCCATGAAGGCCGGGGATATAGCTCAGTGGTTCTAGCACCTGTCTTGCAAGCACAAGGACCTGGGTTCGATCCCCGGTAAGCACATAACAATACTGGGCATGGAGACTCACCCAGCAGCAACCAGTACCACATACCACAGTGCCAGGCATGGTAGCTCACGCCTGTAATCCCAGCACTCGGGAGGCAGAGGCAGGAGGATTGCTGTGATGTGAGTTTGAGGCTGAGCTCAGGGCCAGCCTGAACCACAAAAAAGTGAGACCCTGTCTCAAAAATCCTAAAAAAAAAGTTAATCTTTCATAGATGGTATTAAAAATTGAGAAAAGTTTTGATGATAATAAAGAAGAAGTCATCCAAAGGAAGGGACATTGTTCTAAGGAAAGGGAAAACTGATTCTAGAAAGTCACAGGTTAACACTAAGAAACATTTAGAATTGAAAATCACAAAGACATATTTTATCAGATTTTCCATGTAGAAATATTCTACATTAGACATGTCCATCTCCATATAAAAATGTCTGGAACATTCTGAGAAGCTATACAAGAAATCATCTGAAATGCTCCCTTTCAAATTCTGAAGTCCTTTAAGGCAGGGCGTCCAGACTAGGACTGAGGAAACCTGAACTTTCATTCAGTGTCTACTCCTCCATGCTCCTGTTGGTGCTGCTTTTTCAACCATACTTTCTCATTCAGTTGGACCCTTCTGCTTTTGCTTTCATCCTCTTTACATTCAAGATGTCCAATCATCTGCCAAGGCTTGTTAATGTTTTCTATTACCACGTTTAAACCTACTTTTTCCTCTAAGAAGAGAGTAAATTTATATAATAATATGCCAAGAGCTCTCATGAACATATTTTTTACATATCATCTATCTATTGAGAATTTCAAAATAGGTACATATACATTACAAATCATTGTCCCGGGTTTCTGTCCTAAACTTCAGTCCTACAAATCTATTTGCTAAACACTTTTAGATAAAACAAATATATTGCAAAATGAATCTTTCAACTTTCTTCACAGACTCTATTTTTTTAAGGCTTTGCTTTCAGTGACCAAGAGTAGAAAGCAAGGACAAAATGACCAAGAAATCCACAGATGTCTTTATGAGCAAATTGTATAAACTTTTAAAAAGTGTATATATTGATTAATTTTATATAATTTTTAGATCATTAAAAATACATAGTGATAAAGGAAAAAAAAAAGTGCTATTCTCTGCCTGGAAAAATAACATTACTAGTGAAATTAGATTCCTGGACCTCAGGAAAAATGGTATCCCAAGAAGTCTTGAACCCCAGCCATGTGATTTCACAATAGGAGAGGATATTTTGCTTTGCTTCTAGTTTATTCTTTGTTCTTCTATAATAGCTTGCATGAAATAAACTTTCTGTAGGTTTTCTGGTTGGTTGGTTTGTTGATTGGTTGGTTGGTTGCCTGCTTGCTTGCTTGCTTGGTTTTGAGACAGGGTCTCACTTTTGCAGTTCAGGCTGGCCCTGAGCTCAGCCTTGAATTCACTGGCTCCTGAGTGTTGGGATTACAGGTGTGAGCCATCATACCTGGCACTATGGTATGTGGTACTGATTGCTGGTGGTCATGAGTCTCCACACCCAGCATTATTGTATGTGGTTACCTAACCCAGGCCCTTGCATTTGCAAGGCAGGCACCAAACCCACTGACTAAATCCCTGGCCCTCTGTAGTTTTTTTAAACTTTAATACTATCTAGTAATCTTAGATTTATTGGGCAAAAAAACGTATTTTTCTATGTATTATAGTCATTAACTGACAAACATAAAATTTTCTTGTATTACACAATAAATACATGACGTGGCTCCTAATGAATGAACAGCATCACAAATAACATTTTCTAATTCATGATGAACATGAGTATTTTATCTTTTTTGGTTTATAAAATTAAATTTTAAACATCTTTTCAAGGTGAAGAAACTATAATTTATTTTTTAATCTAAAATTAAGCATACAATTAAGTCTATCAACATAGCAGAATTGTTTCTGTAACTGCTATTTAGAGACTTGTTATAAAACAGATCTTTAAGAAAATTTTGTTCTGGATTAAGAGAAAGATTTGTATTAGTCATTAGATGCAGACACAAGAGAAGAGATTAGGATGTAGAACTTCAATGACTCCTCTGAATTTACTAAACTAATAAAGACCACATTCAATAGCTAAATGACTTTGTGACTATTGATTCAATTTAGTTTAAGACAGAATTATGTATACTGTGACTTCACTTTGAAATTACTTTTCAGTATTATACTTCCAATAGTGTAAAGAGCACACATAGTTCTTGCTGCAGCATCTTCCCCAGAAGTTCTACCTCATAAAAAGCCACACGCATCAGTGGTTAAACCCATGACTTGACTAGTAACAACTCTGTGCTTTTCCCTTAAGAATACTTTACACAAGCTCACATACCATGGTCAATGTATTTCTGACCCTTAGAGACCTATTGTACATAACATACACTTCTGAAGTCATTAAACTTTCTTGAAATTTGTTCTTACAACACGTACCTTTTTCTTTTTTATTCTTATGAAGTCAAGTTAAACAAATCAACATCAACAGATCAAATCTTTCCTTCTTTGGAAATGACTTAGCCAATTGTGCCAAAAATTTTATGCTTCCATTTTAGTTTCCATTAATATATTTCCATATTTATTGTAAATTATAATGAAATAATATTAAACATATGTTTAATATTTATCTATTGTATCTGAGATTTATGGTCCATTATTTTATTTCAGATGATGAAATGTAACAGAAGTTAATGTACAAGGTTCTAAATGTTGAAAGTCTTCAAATATTAAATTTAAAAAATTGATTCTAAAAATGAATATTCATTAAGAATAGGTAAGGCTATCAAATAAGTGAGAATTAATTATAAAAATGAAGAACTGAAATGTTTTTGATAAATCAGAAGAATATATGAAGGGCAAAGCACATGAGGACACAGGTCAGAAGACTTTTTGCATTTTGATTTGTAAACCCCATGATATCCTACTTTACATGAACCAAAACCTCTGAGGTGGGATTGTTCAGTGTCAGAAGGGCTACATGGACGACACTCACTCAGTATACACTCTCCATGACCCAGACAAATTGTTGTCTATTTTAACCACTATTCAGAGGGCAGGATTTTGTGAAATTATTTATTATAGAATAGGACACACTGCAGACACACAGGCTGAAAGAAATATTTGAAAAAGAAAGACATAATAAGAGGAAGCAGATGATACTGATTGTTGAAAACAGCAAAAAAAAATCACTCAGATTTAAGATTTACTTACTGGGATTTACTTTCTTGGATTTGAGGATGTCTTCCCTGCCCTGCCCTTCAGGATCAACTACTGGGATTATTGTGGACATGTGCCTCACCCTGTGGGATCTTAAACTACAAGAATTACTGCACAAGGACTATTGGCCTTAAAACATACTGGGACTTCCTGGGATTTAAGGATGTCTGCCCTGCCCTATGTAATCTTCCACTACAGGGATTATTGTGAGAACACCTGTTTTATGCATGGTAGGATTATGGGTTAAGGCTGGGTACCAAATAAAGTTGCTGGCGTGCTCTAGTTATGGGTTCTTCTGCTCCCATTTCTCCTGTTGCAGTTTTTGGCCTTTGGCTGCCGCTGCTCAGAGTAACAAGAGTAGAGCCTGGGCTCAGTCTTTTTTGTCAAGTTTCTGGTTTTTTAGTTATTAATCCTTCAACTGTGGGACTATAGGGGGAATGGAGTTCTCCAGGAGGGTTTTGGCTGCGTCCTCTACCCTGGACTCCCACAACTGATGGATTCTTTTAAAAGAGCTGTCAGATTATTTTCCCTGATTCTCTGCAGATGCCATTGGAACTAACCCTAGTAATCAGTAATTTCACTTCAGCATTCTTTGCTGACTAACAAGGATCCCTTCTAAATAGTTTCTTTCTGGGTTTGCTTTTCACTAAATATGTACTTTATTCAACTTTTAAGGGAAAATATTAATATTGCAAATTTCTATTCATAATAGAAGATTTACAGTGCAGTTTTCTTTTGCTTTTACCTTAGCAAACATTCATGATTTATTTTTATGTTTTTAGTTATAGTCTGATAAATTAATATGTTGAGTTATGGACATTGAATATATTCTTCAATTGATTTCATAAATGTATTTATAAACAATGAAAAGTTGTTTACAACAAATATATTTGAAAACTTCTCCTACATATTACAAAGCCAGGTTATATAAATATATTTTATTATTCTTCACAATATATAGTCTTCTAGACATCTATATAAACCAAATAAAATATAATGCCTTCCCATACATACAATCTGCTTGAGATTTATATAGATTAAAAAAATCAAGTCAATTTTTTTTTCCTTTCAAACAAGCAAACTTACATTTATTAAAATTTAATGATTTTGTCATTCATCACAGAACTACTCAGTACATTGAGCCCTGAAATATGGTTTTCTGCTTTTTTGGATCATGGAAGTTGAGGACTGACCCAAGGCCCCACACTTGCTACACAAGCACTCCACCTGTGAGCCACAGATTTCCTGTTTTGAAGTGATATGTTCTTGTTTATCACGCAGCAACTTGCTTTGAGGGTGATTCTCCTGTGGATTATGAAGAGTCTGAAAAGTGTTTAAATAGATTCAGTGGATCATAGGGCATACTCATGTATTGCGATATTGGGTTTAGTTTCATAAGAATTGTTTTAAAGTCATAAGATATTGGCTGTTATTATACATCATGGTTTTTTTCTATGGATTCCAAGCTTGGAATCAAAACACATTAAGACAGGGAGAGGGAAAACTATAGAAAAACTTCTCTGAAAATTTTTGTAAAGCAAAACTAAACAAAGCAAACAAAAAATTCAAGGGTGGTAACATGGAATTCAAAATAAAATCATTAATCATGAAACAAGCATACCTTAGACTTCATGACAAAGGAATATTGATGCATAATAATGAATAACCCAAATAAAGTGAAAAAGGCAGATAATTTCAGCATGAAATATAGGTCGTGCAAAGTTAACATTATGTATAAAAGTATTTTATATTCCAACATCCAAACGGATTAGAATTTGTTTCAAAAAGAAAGACAAGTTACAGAGATATGATGAAGAAGTCTTAAAAACTCAGCCATCATTACTTAACTCTTTGACGTCCTCAACGTTGATGGAAGTTTCTCAGTCATTTTAAAAATTTTATTATAGGGCTGGGGAGTCAGCTCAGTGGTTCCGGCACCTGTCTTGCAAGCACAAAGGCCCGGGTTCGATTCCCTGGTAAACACATACCATACTTGGCGTGGAGACTCACCCCAGCAGCAACCAGTACCACATACCACAGTGCCAGGCCTGGTGGCTCACGCCTGTAATCCCAAGACTCAGGAGGCAGAGGCAGGAGGATTGCTGTGATGTGAGTTGGAGGCTGAGCTCAGGGCCAGCCTGAACAACAAAGCGAAACCCTGTCTCAAAATACCTAAAAAAAAAAAAAAAACCTAAAAAAAAATTATTATATATGTGTGTATACATGAATATCTAAACTACTTAAATATATTAAAATATATTTTTGGACGCAGTGGACTAAACATGCATACAACATTTTAAGTTATTTTCTTTGTTTGTATTTAAATCCATCCCATTTGATGCCGCTCTGTAATAAACTCTTGTTATTAACAATGAACTAGCAGGAGTGTGTAGAATGGAGGCAAACTTTAGGAAATTTTGAATTAGAATGAAAATTTTTCACTCTTGCTCAGAAAACACATGTAATTCATATGAATCTGTGGATTCATATATAAAAGTTTTCTAAATATGTAACAAGAGCTATGACTGCTAAGTAATTGTGCATGAAAATAAACAATTTTCTAGTTGTAAAAATAGTTTCAAATCCTCTTGCGTTTAAGTTCTAATTTTTACTCTTGCAGTTAGATGAGATTATGATCTTGGAAGCAACATACTGTTTTCTTTCTCATTTAACTGGCACATTCGATATCAATTTGTACTTTAATGACACAAAAAATGGCAGTAACAGCTACTCTTCAAATCCTCCCTGTTATTCTTCCCTTGGTGTCTAAGCACCAGTATCACTCACAATAAAATCAGTTCCTAGGGGTGACAGCAGTTCCTGAACCATTAGTAGTATATTTTCAATAGCTACTTTTCAACAGTATCCACATATACTTTGCACTGTGCCAGGAAAAATGGGATCCAGAAATATGTCCACCAAGCAAACGTAATCTGCATTATGAGATGGCTCTGACTGCAGCATATGTCTCTTATCTTGAGAAAATAGCTCTTTAAAATGTGGATAATTTCTCCATAGAATTCACATAACTATAAGTCACATCCATGCACTCCGTGTACTACTGGATTTGCAGGGTAAGGTAAGCCTGACATAGGTCATAAGAGAACGATATATAATGTTCAAAAGAAATGAAAATTATTTCCAGGCATATGATTTTTTTTGCACTTTTGTGTGAATACATAGGATAATATTTAAGGATGAGGCTGTGGAAAGAGAGAATAAGACAGCAAGTACTTTTTTTTTCCTTTTTAAACCAAAAAAAATTTACAGCAATGTGAACTAATTATAAATTGATTCCAATGTGGTCAAGAATAATTCACTCTTCAGTACTCTCAGCTTTTCCTCATCCCCTTATCACCTTCAGCTGGTCACTTATCCCGAACAGGCTGTGTTTATAAGTAATGAAATGTTTATTCCATGACTTCAGTGGCCTCTAAAGCTTGTGAAATTTATATGTTGAATCTTGCCAAAAATGAATCACATATTTTTTTTAAACTATGGCCAATTTAAAAATTCAAAAGAAAATGAGGGGAAAAAAATTAAAAGCTCTTCTGGCCTAGCAGTGAATGGGAAAGGATATGAAAGGATACACAATTTGACATTATATTTACAAGTTTAACATCAGCAGAAACTACTAGAATGGAAATTTGGATGCATGTCATCAAATGGTAGAGTTCTTTTGGACATAAGTAAAGCTGAAAAAACTATTCTTGTCTTATAAAAGAGACCAAATTGTTCATTCTGCCTATAAATGAGAATTAGTAACCAATGTTGAAAATGATCATTAATTATAAGTAATCTTATACAAAAATTGAGCTTCAATAAACCAGGGCCTAGTAAGCCATCCTAGAGTAGCTAGAATGCAGACATGATTGTTCTCCTTTTTCTTCTGTTTACTCTGCATAAACTGTAACTCATTAGAGAACCTTTGTCATTTCTCACTTCTTTCTTCATAGTGTTTTACTGAATTGGGATGGAAAATTAAAGAAAATATTGTGGCACTACATGTATGTGGTTAGAGTAACCTGCGTTAACAGGTATAATGTGTCAAAACAATAGAAAATTATTTTTCATGTTCTTAATAATTTGAGAAGGTGATACTGTCAACTGAAAATGTTCATCTGGTGCTGATTCAAAGACCTACTCATTTTGTGATTGTCAATCCGGAGCTAGAATTTATTTTTATGCTTTTATGTTATGACTTACCTTTCACTCTGCTAATATCTAAAGATGATTTCTAAGTTTACTATTCTTAAATAAATAAAGTAAAATAGATTTAAACTGAAAAAATCAACTATACTGAAATAAATTTATCAAAACATATATAAAATGAATTTGTAGTATGGCAATACACATTTTTGAATATGCAGTAGAAAAACAGATTTAGCAGCATAGTTCCAATATCACCCCAGGATTTTGAGTAATAGTGAAGGTAAATAATATTTTGAAGTTTATGTATATGAGGGACTGGGTTAGGTAGGGAAATGGGAAAAAATGAGAATTAAGTCATATCATACACTGGTACAAAGTCTCAATGTTGAGTATGATTGTGATGTGTATCTATAACATACCAACAAGGATTTAAATTTAAAATAACAGTAATAATTCTTTGAAGTATCTGCAAAAGAAGAATTAGGTTTTATTGATTGCCCGTATAAGTGAAAAAAAAAAAAAACCACCCTGAATTTCAGAGTTAAAATGAAGATGTCTTTTGTTCTCATCAAAGTTTAAAAACTTCTTGTATTATACCCACAAAACTTACCAAGCTCAGAATGTGAAGCCTTGTTCATTCCAAATCAATAAAAGGGAAAAAAATAAGAATGAAGGAGTCTTCCTTGGTGTAAAAGCTTGCCTTCAAGTGGTGTTACTTTCCGTGGTGGCAGGTTATCATATAGCCACCCTTAACTATGAGCAAGACGGTGTGAAGGGAATGCTTGCTCAGTTAGTCAGAAGGAACAGGTTTCAGAGGGTAGCAATGAATATTATTTTCTCTGAGTTATTCTTGGACTGAGATACTGTCATTCAATGACCAAGTCAGTAGATATTTGTGAGATTTTCCATGAAATGAGCAATGCCTTAGATGAGGCTACTGTGATTAAGACAGAGTTCTTTTGTTAACTGAATTTCATGCTTGATGGAGTAGATAATAGATACGTAGGTGGGTAACAGTATAATGACTCCTATGCTATCATGGATATCACCTGATATTGATAAATGTTTGAAGTTTCTTGTATCAGGCTTTTATGTCTTAATGCTAATTACTGAGAGTGTCACAACTATTGAAAGCAGAAACTTGGTCATAGAAATAGAGTGAACTAAAACTAAAAAAGGCCAACCAAGTTTTCACATCTAGCTTGCACTTTGGTGGAGAGAATGGAAAATTTTGTGCAAAATATTTAGTTGTGCAGTTGATATGGGGATCTTAAAAAATAAATCCAATTTAGTTCACATTACATCTGCTGTAATCATGAGGGTGAATTACAGTTGTTCTTTAAAATTTTCTTTTCTTCATGTTTCTGCCCATGTGGGTTTTTCCTATTAATTTCCATACTCTTTTTGTTTCATAGGCAATCTTAAGAAAAAGCACTATTAAAGTGGAATTAAACTTATTATCATAATATAAAATGGGACGAGCATTATTTTCAGGCTTATGAATATGATACAGCCAATTCTAAAGGTAAGCTGGCTAAAACCATGCTACCAATCATCTTAAAAACCCTGATTCATGTTCAGTGCATGCCCCTTGTCAGTGTCATGAGAAGACTCATGGGGGCTTGAACAGAGCCCAAACTGGCCCTGATAATAGTGCCAAGTATTGAAAATGAAAAATTAATTTCTAAATTAGAGCAAATGTGGGCTGGGATTTTAGGAAAGGATAACATATCAATAAGTAGACACCTGAAGAAATGACAGAGAGGACTAAGGATTTAGCTCAGTGGTCCTGGAACCTGTCTTGTAAGAGCAAGGTTGATTCCTGGTAACCACATACAACAATGTTAGGCATGGGACTCACGCCCACCAGCAATCAGTATCACATACCACAATACTGGGCATGGTGGCTCATGCCTGTAATCCCAGTACTCGTAACGGAGAGGCAGGAGGATTGCTGAGTGTTTGAGGCTTGTCTGGGCTACATAGTGAGCTCATGGCCAGCCTGAACTACAAAGCAAGATGGTCTCAAAAAAAAAGGAAAGAAGATGAAAGAAAGAAAGAAAGAAAATGACAGAGTAAAAATGAAATATGGAAATGCTGAAAGTCATGAGGTAAATATACCTTAGAGGTGAAAGCCAAGTCTACAAAAAATTTTATTAGGATCCAATCATCAGACTCTTCATCTCTAAGATGAAAATAGATAAGTAACCCTAAGGAAGAGAGAGGAGATAGAGATCACTGCTTTATAATCTATAACATAGTAGATTAGCTCCTGAACAAAAGGAAGCAACAACAGACAACTTAGTGAACTATGGAGAAAATTTAGATTTATAAATAATAAATCATGCTAGTCCCTCTGTCTTAGGAATAAACAAGAGAGGAGGCTAAAGGTGCAGTTTCTGATGGGTAAACTGCAGTGATGGTTTCAGACTTTCTCACATATAGGAAAGCAAAGCTTTTATAAATTGTGAAACAAACAAAGGCAGAATGAGAGAAGGAAGACGCTAGTTTCGGTTTGAAATATTTTAGGTTTGTTTTATGAGTAAGAAATACATTTGAGATTCACAGAAACAATTGATAGCCTAAGCCTAAAACTTAAAAGAGGCCAAGATTTGAGTCATAGGTCTCCTGAGAACTGTTTGGGTAGTGGGAAGAAAGTCAGTTAAGAAGGACTGTCAACAAGAACATCAACCAATTTCAAATGGCCTCAGAAAGAGGTCCACTGTGTAATCATGACCTTCTCACACACTAGCTGTAGTTTTGAAAATTTAAATAATACATATGAAAAAAGAAATATCAAAATTAGTAGTCTTTAAAAAGTGCTGTACTTGGGGAGGTGAAATTAAAAGTGAGGTTTTATTTTTGACTTTGTGTAATTATTTATTCTTTATATGATGAGAAGTACTTCATCATCAATAGTTTTGCTTGCATATTGAAGAACATGGAACATCTACTAGAAGGTACTTTGCAAATCAAAATTGGATCACCATGTTGATTCTTGAACAATCACTGGGAAAGAAGGATAGAATTTTCCTTGAATCATCACTCTTCCTGCAGGAAAAGTGAGATTTAGCTCCTTTGTGTTAGATGTAGAGGCATAACTAACAGGAGAATAATCAGAATGCTCTTTGAAACAAGTAGTTTCAGTGAAAGAAATAATATTGTTGATTAAATTTTGATGATCTACTAAAATAAATAATACCAAAAATAAATGTTTTCATTTCAACTATTTACATTGGATATTCTTCTAAACTGTATCATATCTTTCTACTTGGGTACATAAAATATTCACAGGAATTTGGTATAAAGGCTATCTTTTTGGATTAGTATGAAGCATACTTACCAAACATACACCTGTGAAAAGTATGCATGGTTAAACTTAGTACAAACATCAGGAGGAATATTGGAAGGCATTTCAATAGTGTATTATGATATATTTATACTTTAATAATATACTTTATATGATATATTTATACTTTATACTTTAATAAAAAGTATACTTTTATACTCACAAACAAGAGAAGTTCCTTGCTGTGTAAGTAACAAAAAGATACCTGGCCCCTAAAATGAGTTAAGACACAGTAAGTTCTCATTAAATGCCTGTACAATGGCAAACTTTAAAAAAATGTGTATCATCTGAGCTGCGACATTGATTCTACTTGGAAAGCAAGAAAATCTCTTTAAATATCTTATTTCTGATATTTATATGTTTAATTTATTTCACAATTAGCTTTTGTGATACTTTTCTTAATGTAATTAGGTGTGACATTTGTTCTTCAACTTCATTTGAATTTCAGGATTTAGTTACATTGCCTTCTATTTTTCTTCTTGGCTGTCAAATATTCTGATATAATTGTTTTCAGTGAAGACAACTATGTTCTTTCTGATAGCCAACCTCCTTCAGCTGTGCTTTCTAGAAGCCCATGGATTCACTGTACTAGTTTTCGAATTGGATACAATTACCTTCCCAAAAGTTAATTATCTTAATCTTGTTGACATTTCTGTTCCTCTCCTTTAGGGAAGGGAATTCAATTTCATCAACTTGTGATTATTTCCTTGAGAATATCTTATTAGAAGTCCATTGGCTTTTTCCCCCAGAAGCAGGAAGTGAATCTAATGTTTGTTCTGGGAAATTTCACTGCATTAGTTCTCATTGGGTCAGAACTATTCCATCATCAGGATGCTCACTGTGATATGTGTCAGCTACCACTTGTCCATCCTTATTTAGGGTCATGTTAAGTCAACTAAGAAAACACTATGCACTTTCTCATCCTGGTTGAATGACTTACATGACTTATATGATATCTATAATGTAGTTATCCCATGTGTTTGAACATGTTAACTTTAGTTGGGTTAGTTTTATCAAGTAACTCCAAGACTGCAACTATATCTAGGCTTTCAGATCATTATAGCATGTTTTCTGTTGTCCAATTCCAAGAGCTGCTTTATTAGTTGTTAATTGTATTAATAGCATTTTAACTCTGGCCCTTAGAAGGGACTGCTTGGTTAATTTAATCACTCAGAAGTCATACCAGAGCTTATCTGAATAGTTAAATAATGATTTCCTTACAGAAGAATATAGTGAAAAATAGATAATGAAATATTTGACATGTAGCATGTAATAATCATTGAAACACATATATGTTAATTTTTATAGTGGACAATTCCATAGCAATAAGCACATTAAAGGAATTAAGCCAACCAAAGTGACAAAAAATAAAAATCTTTAGCTGGTTGTTATTAGAACAAAAATTTAAAATGTAAAGTTTTAATGATAGTTTAGGATATTTAAATAGTAATAAAGGTACTTTATAATTTGAACAATAATATTGGATTACTGAAACAATAACAAATTGATCATTTATGCAACTTAAAAGTGCCTCAAATGATGTTTATTAATTTTTATGTATTCCATATTATTTTGAATATCTTGATATTTAAGCTTTGATAACACAGACAAAAATAATAGTTGACCTCTGCCAAGAGAGAGATTTTAGTCTCAAAATGAAAGATAGTCTTGCTAAAGCTTTTTTCTCCCTTTTATTATACAGAAATGATGATAAACATGAAAATATATGAGATGTGGTAGTGTCATCATGTGTATTGGATGCGTCTCCCAAGACTCTATATCAAAGGCTTCATACCAGCCTGGTACTTTAGGAAGCAATGGAAACTTTGGATAGTGAGGTGTACTGGAAGATATTTGAGTTGCTGAGAACAAGCCCTTGGAGGACACTGTAGAACCCTGACCTCTTCCTCATTCTCTATTGCTACCAGTCAATGGTATTAGTGATGTTGCTCTGCTTTGCCCTCCATGATTTCCTCTCCACAGGCCAAACCACTGGATCTCCCTGGAGTGGAGCCTCCAACATTGTGAACCAAAATTAACATTCTCTGATTATTTTAGATATTCAGGGTAGTGACAAAAAGCTAACACACATAGACAGTTACCCCCAGAAAAACCAAGAAGAACTGGTTCAGGATTCTTTTTTTTAAATACTTATTTATATTTGTGAGTAGTCTAGAGTGAGATTCGTTGGTGGAGTAAATGAAAGGGCATTTCAGTGCTGTTTGGTACATCTCCAGTGCAGAGTTTGAGAGGAATGTCAGAATACTAAAGGCTACACTGTATATATTTTCATTGAAAATTCAGTTTCTTGGATTATAAAATATTGTTTTCCTATTGCAAGGTCTCCCAAGCAAACCAGTTAAATGACATATTGAAGGATAAGAAGTTTTTTTTTTAATCGATACATTACATATACACATCATCATTGCATTCAACATTGAGAATTTGTACCAGTATATGACACAACTTAATTTTCATTTTTTCCAATTCCTCTACCCACCCTAAAACCCCCATCACCTTTATACATAAACTTTATTTCCTTTTTTTATTACCATCATATTATTTTTCCCCTGGTTATTTACCCTTATGCCCTCTTTCCTTTTAAATATTCTCTATTTTGCAATATCTACTATATATACTAGAACTCATTTATATCTAAAATGGACCATGAAAATTGGATTTCAAACAGCATATTTGGAGCTGAAAAGCCACAAGTTGACCACCTTTGTCAGCCACAAGTGACAGATTATAATGTGAGTCCCCAGTTGTTTATACTGTGAAAATTTCAAATAATATTTTCCTTGGGATGCTTCCTCTGGACACAGTGCTTGCCAAAAGAAATTATAAATGGCACTTTGACCCAGCTTAGGATATCTTGAGTATTTTACTGAGTATCTTCAAGTTAATTGGAATGATTTTCTGTCTTTATTTATAATACTGTATGCCAGATTCCTTAGGGAAGGAATTACTTGATATTTTTGTTTACTTCAGTAATCTTTAAAAGACATGTATTTGGTTTTTATGGAAGGTCACTAAAAGAACCCCTTTTATAATGTCTACATCTATACAAATTTCTTCTTTGTCTCATATTAAAAATAAATTCTAGACGTCATTGGACTTCATATCATGTTTCAGCAATATTCCAATCTTTCCCTAACCATGTCTGAAACACATTTCAAAATATTAATCTATTTCAGTTTCTTTAAATAATTGATTTTATTGGTACATTTTATATACACATTGTGATCACAATCAACATTGACAATTTGTACCAGCACATGACAACTTAATTCTCATTTTTCTTATTTTGTTTATTCTTTTTGAACTCTTTATTCTCCAGCAGACACTAATCTGGTTTCATCCACAAGAATGATCTTGATGTCCTGTATTTGCCCTTTTCAAAGTCACTTATACACTGTAAGATAATAAATACAAGAATTTCATCACTGTTCTAGATCTTATCAGAAATCTTAACAGTATCGTACTAAATTTGCTGTTCTTTCTCTTCTTGAAACAGTTTTCTTTTGGGCTTCAATAACACTATATTCTAGTTCTAAAATATATCTGTGTTATGAGTGAGGTATATTTTTCCCTTTACCTTGGTACTAATTTTTGTGATTTCATTTTTGGATATGTCTTAAATCAATATGAGAAGGAAAATATAGGTAAGTAAGATAAAATATTAAGTATGCAGTCAAAAACTGTTGATCATCTTATGGTTAAAAGATACCATCAAAAAATTAAGACAAATATAATCATGACCTACTCAAATAAAATCACATATCCAAAGATATTATCAAAAAAGACATACTATGTAAAGAGAATTATCATGTTAATAATTTACCTAAAAATGTCCACAACTAACTTCTATAAAGTAAAAAGCTATAGAAATGGTAGGTAAACACAAAAATCAGGCCTGGTAGATTACATACAGATGAAATCTCCTCCAAGTTCAAATGGTCAGTTTGATCAAGGAAAGGCTTCATTAACCTTGAGATTCAGTGGCAGCTGTTGCACAGCATTCTTAGGAGAATACAAGGAGAAGCTTTGCACTGTGAGTACGAGATTTAATACAGAACCTCTGGTTGTGATTAGAAGTTATGGCATTGTACTTGAACTGTAGAGTGGACAATTAGGTCAAGCCACACAGGCCAGCTAAACCTGGCCCTTATGGAGAAGTCTCTCAAACAAATACAAGTAATTTTATAGGGAGATTCTACTATGAAATCAAGTTTTATGTGGTTGCAAACTGGCAAATAGAAAACTCTACCAAGAGAGATTTCTGAATAAAAATTAATCCCACTGATTTTCAGATCGAAAGATAATGCTGACAGACTTATAAGTCTTCCAGTTTTTCTGAGTAGTTACGTATTATACCATAGTTTCTTCATCTGTCTATTGACAAGCATTTCAGCATTTTCCAGAGCTTGGCTGTTGCCATTTGTGGAAATCAGTGTAGAGATTCCTAAAAATCTAGGATTAAAGGTATCTCATCTTGTTCCTGATGTTAGTGTGAAAGATTTCAGATTTTGACCATTTAGAATGATGGTGGGTGCTGGTTTCTCATAAATAACTTTTATTAAGTTGACATAGAGTTCATCTATTCCAGTTTTCTGTTGGGTTTTGATTATGAATGCATATTGGATTTTGTCAAACAATTTTTCTGACCATATGGTTTGTGTCCTCAGGTCTGTTAATGTAGCATATTATGTTTATTGATTTACATATGTTGAACCAACCTTGTACCCTAGGGATGATTCCAACTTGGTCAGTGTCTGATCTTGACGATTCATTGTATTCTATATAATAGTACATTATTGAGGATTTTTGCATCAATGTTCATTAGAAAAATTGATCTGTAGTTTTCTTTTTTTTTGGTTGGGTCTTTCTCTCTTTTTGGAATCAACGTAACGATTGCTTCCAGGAATGAATTTGGGAGTACTGCTTCCCTTTCAGTTTCATTAAAGAGTTTCAGAACTAGTAGCATTAACTATTCTTTAAAAGTATTGTAGAATTCAGTAGTTAACTCATCAGGACCAGGGTTTTTCTTTGTTGGCAGGTTTTTTTATTACATTTTCAGTTTCACAGATTGATATTTGAGTGTTTAACATTTTTATACTCTCTTTGTTCAACTTTGGAAGCTCATATGTGTCTAGAAATCTGTCCATTTCTTCTATATTTTTCCATCTTATTGGACTATAAATTTTCAAAATAAGTGTTTATTACACTATAGGATTCTGCTGGATTTGTGGTGATTTTCTCTATTCCATTCCTAATATCATGGATTTAAGTTTGAAACTATACTACAAAGTCACTGTGATAAAAGCTACATAGTACTGTGAAAGTAACAGACTCAAGGAACAGTGCAATAGATTAGAAGATGCAGACACAACTCTGGATATACTAAGCCACCTCATCTTTGACAAAGAAGCCAAATATCCTCAATGGACAAGAGACAGCCTCTTTAGCAAATGGTGCTGGAAAAACTGGGCTTTAACCTGCCAAAGACTAAAGCTAGACTTATCTATGTCACCGTATACCAAACTGAAATCAAAGTGCATTAGAGACCTAAATGTTAAAATAGAAAAACTAAAACTGATGCAAAACAGGTTGTGTAGAACTCTTGGAAAGATTGGCTTAGGGAAACTTTATGAACAAAACCTTTATAGAATGAGAACTAGCAAAAAGAATCAAAAGCAGGGATCTCATCCTATTAAAAAAAACTTCTGCACAGCAAAAGAAACCACTGGCAGAGCAAAAAGACAACCAACAATATGGGAAAATAAATTTACAAGTTTTTTTCAGACAAAGGGTTAATATTAGAATCTATAAAGAGCTTTAAAAAAATCTGCTTCCTAGATTTAATGACCCAATTCAAAAATGGGCATCTGAAATGAACAGACACTTTTCGGAGAAAGAAGTAAAAGTACCTAAGAATCATATGAAGAAATGTTCAACATCACTAGTTATTTGAGACACGCAGATGAAAACCACACTGAAATCTTATCTTACTCCACAAAGTATGGTGGCTATCTCAAAATTAACCAGTAACAAATGCTGGTGAGAATGCACAGAGAAAGGAATGCTTCTCCACTGTTGATGGGAGTGTAGACTAGCAAAACCACTATGTAGAGGTCAGTGTGGAGATTCCTCAGAAAACTAGGATTAGAGGTTACATTTGACCCTGCTACTCCCCTGCTAGGCAAATACACAAAAGAATTAGAAGATTCATATCACAGTGACATATGTGCACCCATGTACATAGCAGCTCAATTTGTTATAGTAAAATATTGGAAACAACCCAAATGCCCATCATCTGGAGACTTGGTAAAGAAGATGTGTGTTTTTATTTTCTTAATAAAATGGAATGTCTATCTGCCATAAAGAATAATAAGTTTGAGTCATTTATACTCAAATGGATGTATCTTAAGGACATATGTGAAATAAATAGGCCACAGATGTGTAAATACCATATCTTTTCTCTGGTATGAGAAATTTAAGATGTAAATGAGTCCTTGAATGTAAGTTAGATATTGTGAAATAGAAAATATTCAAAGGGAAAAGGGGATTGGGGTAAGTAACAAGGGGAAAGAAAAAAGTGATGGTTAGAAAAAGGAAACAAAGCTTATGTATATAGAGGTCAGGGGACTGTAGGGTGGGCAGAGGAATGAGAAAATATGAGAATTAATTCATATCATATCCTGATACAAGTTCTCCATGTGGAATGTGATCATGGTATATATATAAAATATAGCAATAAAGACTCAAATCTTTAAAAAATCTGGTGGATGAAGGTACGTGGAATTATTATTGTGTCTTCTGTTTCATTTCACTGATCTACATATCTATTTGTCATCCCAGTACCTTACTGTTTTGTCACTGTAGTTTCATAGAATATCTGAAATTCAGAATTGTGATGCCCACCACTTATCATTCTGCTTCTTTTGCAGAATTTCTTCAAAATTGCCTTGATTATTCTGGGTGTCTTCTGGTTCCACACCAATTGTAGAATTCTTTTTGCTCAGTCTTCTTAATAATGGTAATTCTTACTAATGTGAAGTGATAGCCCGTGTGGTTCTATTTTCAGTTCTCTGATGATTACAGATGTGAAACGTTTTTTTTGTTTGTTTGTTTGTTTTTTTTTTTTCTTTTTTGAGATAGTCTTGCCTTGTAGCTCAGGCTGGTTCTGAGCTCATTATGTAGCCCAGGCAACCCTGGGACTCCCAGCAATTTTCTTGTCTCTGCCTCCCAAGTTCTGGGATTACTGCATGATCCACCATGCCCAGGACTGTGGTATGTGGTTAGCAAGGATTGAACTCAAGACCTTGTGCTTTCAGTGCAGACACTGGAACCACTGAGCTAAATCTCTGGCCCTGTTGAAGCTTTTTTAATATCACTATTAGCTTTTGGTATGAATGCTTTAGGTCTATCCATAAACAGGATAGACCTGTTTATGTCTGTGGCTCAGGTTTAATCAGGATATCTGAAAGAATTTTTTTACTATTGTATTTTGGGTTTTTATAAATTCTGGACATCAACCTTTCATCAGATAGAGCTGACATTTTTTCCTTTCATTTTGTAGATTGCCACTTCACTGTCTTTCTTTCAGTATGCGTAACATTTTAATGTGATATAATTCATTTTGTATGTTTTTGTTTCTTATGCTTTACAGTCTTGTCCAGAAAAGAACAAACAAAACAAAAAACAGAAAGTTTCCCATTGCAAAGTCCTGAAGTATTGAGATAGATCTGTACTTCTCAGTGTCATAGTTTCAGGTCTTAACATGAAAGTCATTAATGCCTTTTGAGCCAGTGAAGTCAATGAAGTTAGAAATCTAGTTTCATTCTTTTCTACATTGCTTCTAATTTCCTGGCATCACTGACTGAAAAGGCTATTTGCTCTTTGGTCCATGTTCTGGCACATGTATTGAGAATCAACTGACTCTAGATGTTTAATTCTATAGTTTTGTAATTTTAACTCCTATAGCCTCCTATAGAACAATTTGGAGACAACTGATGTAGTATCTATCACATTTGCTCAGGATATTTTGGAGTGGTGGCGTGTTTTGTGGATGGTTGTGCTTTTGTACAAATTCCAAGATATTTTTCTACACTGATGAAGAATATGATTTTTTTTTACAGGGATTACATTGAATCTGTAGGCCACTTTATGTAAAGTGATCATTTTAGCAACATTGACTCCTCTAATCCATGAACAGAAGACATCTTTCGATTTTTTTCTGTGGGCCACATGCAGTGGTGTTCACCAATGTCATAATTTTTACTGTAGTGACTAAATTAATTGTCTTACTAAAATTTTTCTTAGGTATTCTGCCTTAGTTTTTGTACATATTGTAAAAGAGATTGCTTTCTTAATTTCTATTTTAGATGATTATTTGAATTTTGATATGCTGATTTTATATATTTAATTTATATCCAATAATTTTCTAAATTTATCATATTACTTTTCAATAGAATCTATATTTTATTTATATAGAAATATACTACATATAATATAATTTCATTTACAATGACAACTTGGCTTCCTTACCAATTCCCATATCTTTTGATTCTTCCTCTTTCCTGGGTAGAATTTCTAGTATTATACTTAGAAATGAGTTCTGGAAGTAACAGTCCTCTGCATCCAGAGCCCTCGTGGCAAACTCCAGTGCCCCATGAGTCCCACAGAAAAATAATTAACAAACAACAAATAACAAAGTTGGAACCTTGAGAAAAAGCCCGAGCCTTGCTCAGATCTTGCTACTGTGAGCAGCAGCAGCAGAAGGCCAAATACCACAGCAGCAGAAGTGAGGCCAATATCCCAAGCTCACCATAAAACAGGGCAGTCCCACAATAATCCCTACAGTTGAAGATCCCATTGGGCAAGGAAGAAATCTTTAAATCCAAGTAAATCCCTGTAAGTAAATCCCAGTGAGTTTAAAGGCCAGTAATCCTAGTGCAGATTAATAATCTTTATAGTGTGGGACCCCACAGGGTGGGGTAGATGTCCAAAATAATCCCAGTAGTTGATCTTGCAGGGCACAACAGACATCATAAGTGCAAGTAAGTCAGTTGTAAATCCAAGTAAGTGAGTCAAAAGTTCGAGTAAGTCCTCTGCAGTTTCTGACATATCTCTTTTTATTTTATGTAAGTATATTTTGAGGAAAAGTAAATAACACAGTTTTTCTTAAACTCTTCTACTGGATGTTTAGGACCAAGTTAGAGAGAGATCTATATGAAATAAAATTAATCTCTAACTATCTAACAGGGTCAAACAAGTCTCCTCAGGCAGTGGCTTGGTACCATGCAGAGTCTCAGATCTTCTGTCAGTATCAGCCTTCAAGATATGTTATGGCCTTGTTTGACTACTATGCTTTCTTCAAAACCATGGGAGAGTTTTTTCTCAAGGTAATACTCCATTGGCACACTCTGGTAGAATCATAGGATCTCATGGAGAAAGTTCCCTCATGTCCTGGATCTTCAGTAGTAGTAGTTGACCTTGGAGGGGTAGGGCCAAAATATTGGCTACCTTTTTAGCTCAGTTGCCTTCCTAATTCTGGTCTATAAACTTTAGTTGTTAAAACCTAGGAGAGAAGGTCAGTAATATTAGCATATAAACAGGATTAACTAACTCAACCAATACAAATCTACCTGCATATAAAGCATTCAGGAACAAAATATAGTTAGAAGACTATTACAGTTGCCAATCATAGTGGTTGAGTCACTGTGGTTGAATCATTGTCTTATGTTAAAACAGCCTTAACTGAAGAACTTCAAATAATGTTTTAGTATAACAAACGTGTCTCCAATTAGAATAGCCATTGTTCAACATATGTACTTCTTGAAATGTTAGGTGATATCTGAATCAAAAGGTTAATACCATACAACTGAAGATCATAAATACATTTTGCATGCCAGAAAAGTAACAAATTATACAAGTTGGTACCAAAAGCATCTTTCACAATCATATAACATCTTATGAATATGTCACAAAACATTTATAACTTATATAAATATTTTACTACAACATTCTTAGAGTTAATATCTTCGATGATAACTAATGTAACCAATATGCAATAACAGTGAGAAAATATGTGTTGGGGTGTTTCTCCCATAAGACTGAAAATATTGGTGGTCCTACTAATGAACAAATACCAGAATAATTGTGTGGGCAGCTGCTCCTCTGTTCACCAAGAGGAGTTTCATTTAGCAGTCTCCCAAACTCCAAGGGTTTTTATTCATACAGCAATTGAGGAAAAACACAGTATTTTTGTAAAATAAATCTGAACATGACTTTAATTAGCTAACATGCAAAGGAAGTATCTTTATTCAATAATGTTCATCTGTAAGTCAATCCAATCATAGATGAAAAAAATAATTTTGAGATCAAATAAACCAGACAAATCATACAATTGACAAAGAAACAGGCAAACATATAAGACTATCTATACAATTAGAGTGCACTCAAATATATTTGGCAAAAACCAAATCACAGTTTTTCCTGTATATTCTCTAAGCTTTTAGCTGCACTTAAGACCAGTCAGAAACTTTCCATAGGTCAATTAACAGAGATCTCTTATGATTAGAACCAAGTGGAATAAAAATACATTATATCCCCCAAAAAAGGGGGAAATAATTTTTTTGGCACTCATGAACCTATGGTTGTCCTCCCTTGTGGGTGATGTCTTGGTCCTGGACCTTGTTGGTCATCACAGGTGAGATGAGTTGCTTAGATGTAGTATTCTCAGCAGGTGTGCCGTTCTCTCTTCTCAGAGTTATTGGTGATTCCACCAATGTAAACATGGTGGCACCTTGCAAGAGCGATTTTTAGAAATCTCTTGGATGAAATAAATTTCTTCTTGAAGAATTTCTGACTAAGAATTATCTCAAGAATCTTTAAGGTCAATATTATTTAACTGTGGGTGTGGCAAGAGCTATATCTGTGCAATCTAGTCTCCTTGTTTGATTAGCCAAAGACCTGTGGAACTAACAGGTACACACAATTCAGAACCAATAAAGGAAGAAATAATTGTAATGCCTTTTAAGGTTGAAGAGAATTTTCCAAATATCAAACCGATTGTTCCAGGTGGTGAGGGTCCATAAGTCTCTGTGGGGATAGCCATAGGAATTTCAATTCCCAGCAGGTGGACTCTCAGCAGCAAGAAAATCTAATCCCATGGTTGCATACTCTGGGAGGGAAGCCACAATGTTTCATTGATATCTGTTAGCACTCAAGAAAAACCTCTCCCCCAAGTTACTAAAGCAGCAAGACCATTCCATTTTCCTGTTCACACATCCTTCCAATGGACTTGTGGTTTCTGGGTTTATGCCATGGGGTCTGTATGCCAATGGAGCATAGCAGGCAGTTTCGTGAAACCTGCTGTAGGACTTAAAAAGTTAAGTACAAAAACAGGTAGATCTAAATTGCTTGTGGAGGCAGCTGATCTTTCTCCTTTTGATTGCTTAAGTAACTCATATTTGAGAGTGTCATGTGCTCCTGTGGCTTGTTCTTGTGGGTTATATGGAATACTAGTATTATGCTTAACATCCCAAGTGAAAAAGAATTTTTGGATAAGTTTATTAACATATGAGAGGTCATTATCAGTCTTAATGTCTTTGGGTGCTCCCATAGCAGCAAAGGCGGACAAGTTGTTGAACCTGGTGCCCTTTCTCACCAGGTGACACTTGGCATGTATCATAAGTGAAAATATGTCTATAGAAATATGCACAAAGTGAAACTTACCAAAAAAAAAAAAAAAAAGGGATGTGTATCACATCCATCTGCCAACTCATACTACTGGATAGGCCTTGAGAGTTAGTTCCCTTAGGGGGTATGGGCCACGGAATCTGTTGGGAGCTAGGACAGGCCATAGCAATCTGTCATACCTGAGGTGGAGCTAGTTGAAAATCATATTATAGTGCCTTGGAGTTTTGATGGAAAGAGCTATGTGATTCCTTAGCCCAATCAAAAGCAGTGAGAAACCTTATAAAGTTGATCTGTTTCAGCATTACCATATGAAAGCAGTCCAAGAAAATTGATATGTAATCAAATATGTCCAGTGTAAAAGGGAGCAGTTCTTTGGCATATAACCTTTTGTAATCTTGAAAAGAAATGTAGTAATTCAGGTTCCAAGGTAGAATGGATCATAGCTGCTTCCAGTCTTTGGGTTAAAGCAACTGCATAGCAAAAATCACTTCAAATGTTAAGAGTTTGAGAAGAAAAATTTTCAATCATAAATAAAATAGCTAGCAATTCTGACCTAGAAGCAGAGAGACCAGGTGTAGGCAACACATAGCTAAAGGAAGTACTCCAAATTGCTGCTTGGCCTTTAGAGGAGCCATCAGTGAAATGAGTACAGGCATCTTGTTATATCTTTGCCTATGTCTATTAACACTGTTCCCTTTGTTCAAGTATCCAAACTCTTACGAACCAACAAGAATACAATTCAGAGTTATACTCAGAATTAATAATAGGAGGAATAACTGTAAAGTTGAAGAAAATTTTCCAAGTATCAAACTGATTGTTACAGGTGGCAAGGGTCCATAAATTCCTGTGAGGATGGACACAAGAGTCTTATCTCCCAGCAGGTGACCACTCTGAGTAGCAGGGAAATCTAATCCTGAGATTCCAAGTGTTCCCTGATGAGGCAAGAAATATCCCTCTGGATACACATGCCATATGTTTCCATAAGTACACATGGATCTAAGCTGGGTACAGCTGGCTCAGAGGGTCCAGAGTCCCTTGGCCCTGATCTCATATTATTTCCTGGGGGCAGGGGAAGGGCTCTACTTCTGTTTCCAGATTTTTCCTTCCCAATGAGCAATACACCATCCTTATCATACTTACAGTAGTAGTCTAGAGCCCAGTGCATGCTTTTATGACAGTGAGGGTAAGGACTACATAAGGCAGGCCATTCATCCATAAATCCCAGTAAGTCTCAGTAAGTCTTAAAGCCAATAATCCTAGTACAGTAATCCTTGTAGTTTGAAATCCTATAGGGTGGGGCAGATGTCCACAATAATCCCAGTAGTTGATCCCAAAGGGCAGGGCAGACATCCATAAATCCAAATAAGTAAGTTATAAATCCGAGTAAGTCATCTGCAGTTCCTGACAGTCTACATTCTGATCAGCAGTGGAGAAGGTTTTCTTTTTCCCCACAACCCCATCAGCGTTTGTTTTGGGCTGATTTCTTGATAGCAGGTATTTTTTCTGGACTGAGATGAAATCTCAGTGCTGTTTTCATCTGCTTCTCTCAAATGGCCAGTGATGCTTAACATCTTTCATACATTTAACTGCTACTTCTACTTCATCTGAAAAACAGGGTGTATGAAATTTTTAAACCAAGCAAATATTCTCAAACCCTGATAGCATTGATTGATTTTTAGTTTCTTATAGAGAATTTTAATTTTAGTTTTAGTTTCTCAGCAATATTGCACAGAAAATTCCATTTTTCCTGACCTCTGCATTTAACAGTAAGTACCTATCGATCTCTGCACCCCTGTCAACATACACAAACCATCTCCTTCTTCTTTATTCCACCAGAGATTTGGTAGAAGCTAGAATTTTAGCTTCTGTTTTGTTTGTCACACAGATTTATTTAACATGTCCAAAAGTGAACTTGCAATATGCTTCCCCAATTCCATCCCAAAATAGAAATTCTTTCAGCCCTGATACTGTATTTACATATCATCATACCTATCTGTAAATCTATTTACACTTATGTAGATAAAGAGATTTTCAGTATTTGCTTGTATAAGTCATCTATTTATGTTTATTTGGGTGTCTACAATGACACCTTTATCAAACTTCTATTAGTTGTTTCCAGTTATGTTTTCCACTTTTGTTGCTTCCTGGGTTCAAGTGACTTTTTAGTGTGACTTGCTACTGAACCAACCTCTTGTATCATCTTCTCTTATTCAGTTTATTCACGGAGTACTTGTTTGTTGTGTTTTTCTAAAAGTCGACATCTTCTGCCTGAAATTCTATAGCTCCTCATTGCCTGGAGGATTAAAAAACAACACGACAGAACAACTTTTCATGGAGTTTTCCTGGCTAATTTTCAGTTTTAACTTTTCTTTCTCCCTACCTTGCTGGTATGTTATATTACATTATAGTAATATAAAACTGCTGGCAATAACTTCTGGGAGATGGGGCAAGAGGACGAAGCCAGAACCCTTGTGGCAATCTCCAGTCCCCCATAAGTCCCACAGCAAAAGAATTAATAACTAATAAACAATGAAATTGAACCTTAAGAAAAAGGCTTAACCTGAGTTTGATTCTTGCTACTTTAAGCAGCAGTAGAAAAAGGCCTTTATCCATGAGCTCCCTCACCTTTATTTCATATCAAGCCTTCACACCCCAAATTACAGCAGGCATAAAGCAGGGCAGATATCCACAATAATCCCTGTAGGTGAAGATCCTGTCAGGCAGAGCAGATGTCTGCCAATAATCCTAGTGCAATAATCCTCCCTGTAGAAGGTCCCTCAGGGTGGGGAAGATGTGCATCAGTAATCCTAGTAGTTGATCCTGCAGGGCAGGGCAGACATCCTAAATCATCCACTGTGGTAAAGAGGGGAAGGGAACATAACTAGAACTTTTGTATTAAGTTCTAGTCTTCTGTGAGTTCAAGGAACATGGCAAAATAATTAATAATTAGGCAAAAATGAGTTAGAGAAAACTGAGCTTGGTTCTGATCCACGCTACTCTAGGCGGCAAAAACTCTGGACCCCAACCTACCACTCCTTTTATTATCTACATTCTAAAATACCCGGAAAGGCAGGGGCACACCAACAATACTACTAGAAAAGTTATGTAAATGAGGATCCCTGGGGCAAGGCAGATGTCAGCAGCAGTCCTTGAGAAGGAAGAGATCCGGTGTAGTTCTGTCCCGAAGCATCACAGTATGTGGGACTATTGAGTCCCTGTTGTTACCAGAGATGAAGACAAGAGTCAAGTGCAAAGTCCATCTGTAGACAGGAAGGCCTGGTCAATTTTGACCTTACAATTCCCAAACAGAGTGATTCCCAACAATCCACAGTTCCCAACAATACTGAATGGCCTTTTTTCCGTGTTTCCTAAATGTTGTGTGTTCATAGTTTGCTCTTGCAAAATGGGCTCAATGTTTTCCTCCTCCCAGTTAGCTAGTGAATGTTAATTTTTAGTTGTTATAGTTTCATATGCAATAAAGTCTTCAGATTTCTTCTTTCTGGTGATTGCTTCTATTTCTATACTATTTTAACACTTAGGGTTACTTTATTTTTAAAAGTTTCTGCCTTTTCACATAGATATGAACATACTTTAAATATGCTTATAATTTTTATCGAAATTTCTTATATATAACATAATGTCTGCCTCGAGATTTGTGCTTAACATATTTGAATGAAGCAAAAATAGTTAGGGAGCCAAGAACATTGGTTTCTATTTGAAAAAATTCTGCAATTGGGAGTAAGTGACAGGCACTTTGTTTTTGCTTCAGATTGTTTTCAGTGTGTTTGGGAATGTCCTAAAGGTTTTTCAATTATTAATATAACTATTCTAAGAGTATGAGTGTAGTTATTCATTTCCACAATGGGAAATTGAGGCATAGTGGGTTTATATACCTAAGATCACACATTTTCTTAGCCAAAGTTTTTCTAACAGCAGAGTCTGAGACAAAAGTGTACGTTCAAAAATTTTAATTATAAATTCAAAGCCAGGAAGTAGAAGCTGTTCTTTCTCTCTCTCTCTCTCTCTCTCTCTCTCTCTCTCTCTCTCCTCCTCTCTCTCTCCCCCTCTCTGTGTGTGCAATATATCTTCAGTCACAACTGAAGTTCTTTAAATCGATGGTATTAAAGATGTATGTCAACTAGAGTATGGGGGTGGGGGTGGGATCAGCCAAGCATTTAAGAGAACAGACACAGGGATGTATAAATTCACTCTGTCAGATTGGATGGCTATGGAAAATTCTTAAGTAATGAAATATTTCCCAGTGTTCTAGTTGATAATTTGAGGATATATGTTATGAAGTATAATATTTGCAATTGTTTTAGGAAAGATGTAAAGAATACTTTGATGATGCGATGCTCTAGATGGCCATGTAGATTACTTCTGAATGTTATACTTATGAGTATGTTTTATAAATTATTTAATAGAATGTAATTCATTTTAAATTAAATTTTAAGAATCTGTTGTGTAAGTAATTTAGACATATAACTTCAATTTGTTATAATTTATAATCGATCTCTCAATTTTAAGAGAAAATATTGACATCTTTACAGAAAAACATAACTATGACTCAAAAATGAAAGACAGTTTTGTGTTATTTTATTTTTGCATTTGTTTTAATGTATATTTCTAGCTGAAAATAACTCAATTATTGTACAGTCTGATTATAATCAGATGTTATTGTTTTAGTTCTTTACATGGTTAGATGACATGAGAGTGATAATTATGTGAAAATCTTGATTATGGCACAAGTGATGTTTTCTGAAAAACGCAAAAGTATATTTCTGGAGAATGTATATAATAATTTATCATATTTGCTTATATTTATATAGACATCTCAATCCATACAAAAATACTCAGCCATTATCAATAAAAATTGCACTTAGTAATTTTTGATATGTTACTAACAGTCATTCAAAGGATGTAGTTTGGAAATATTTTTTATTCTGTTGTTTTTAGGGCCTATCAGATAAAGGATCTTATTTAACATTTATCTTAGGATGTACTCAATGAATGAAAAAGATGGCTTAACTATAACTCATGATGCATTAGACTGAGATAAGAAACACCTAATGTACTAGGGAAGCATGGTGGGTGCTAGACGTGAGGAACAGCAGACTGAGGGAAGAAGAACCGCACTGGCTGTGGGTGACACCGACCAGTAGACTGGCAGGCGATGTGAAACAAAAAGGAGGGGAAAAGGGCTCCTTCTGGAAGAGCTCGGAGCCACTCAGCATGTGTCTTCTGCGGTTACTGCCTTTGGACCTCAGCCTCTAGGTCTCTCGTTTGTCCATCATTCTCACAGAGCTTCTCATCTGTTTGCCCACTTGCAAATAAAAACCTAAAACACACTCTCTCAATTTTTTATTCTTGATTCTTGAAGAAAATAGCACTTGATTATCCAAAATTTTTCATTTTCAATTGCAAGTTTATCAATTTATCTTAAAATGTTCTCGGTAAATCCAGAATTTAAAATACCATCTTTAATAAATTCCTTGAAGTTTATTATAATGTAGGCCTATTCCTATGAAACTGCAAAGCTATGCACAGACTAAAGTGTTTTAAAAGTACTCCTAAGTATTTCTCAAGTATGCATTTAAAAAGAAAAAAAGATGACATAATTTTCTACTTTTTGTGAAGATATAATGCCGATTCCTGGTGTGGAAAGAAAACCAGGTGATCAGCTTGACCTGATCCAGCATGACCTAAATCAGGACAGCGGCAGGAGGGAAAAAACGGCAGTGAGGGCAGAATATCTCTAGCCCTCGGACTGAGTTACTTTTACGACTTGAATTTTTGACCACAATTATTTTAAAGTTAAGTGAGACATTATGATACTCAGATAACATACATTCTACAAAATCCTCTTTGGTGTCAGAAGTTTGGACAGATTTCTCATTCTAAGGCAGAATAATGCTCATAACCATGCTGATTTACAATGCTCACTTGACCTCTTCTGGCTACAAATGTTTACTATACTTTATCTAAAATTAAGACTATTTCAACAAAATAAAAATTATCTGGAAAATTTTAGGGTTTTAAAATTCGTGTGTGTGTGTGTATGTATGTGTGTGTCTGTGTGGGTGGGTGGGTGGGTGTGTGTGTGTGTGTGTGGTTGTTGTTGCTGCTACTGCTCAGTACATCTCATTTCTTTTGAGGTTGCAAAATATTTTAAATTCTAACAATGATAAGATTTATCTTAAATTCCTATCATTCCATTTATCTAGATTATTTCCTTTTCTTTGTGTGAAAAATAGTGACACAGAAATAATATATGAGTATACATCTTATAAATATGTTATTCTTTATAGAAATTCATTTTTTTCCACAGTCTACAAATCTCTGACTGGGGTCAAATTATTTTTAAAGACAAGTAATGGAATTAAATGATTGTGAAATATTTAGAATACAAGTTACTCCTTAGAAATTTGCAAATGGAAATTCTTTGGTAGAAATAGCTAAAATAATTTTTGTTGATCTTAAAAGTAAAACTGGGCAATAAAGTGTGAAATGGTTGAAGCAATATGTCTTGAGAGCCAAATAGCAGTTTTATCTATAAAAGATTTATAGAATAATATGACAAATTGCCCAATTATGAGTAGATTATTTAGGTCATGGTTCCTAATGAATGATAAATTCAAAGAATTTTCCATTTCAGATAATATGAAACATCATAACCAACAGCTACTCCATAAACACCATGGATTTGGGCTAAAATGAAAATACATTGGTTATCCAAGTGTCCCTTTCTCTAACCTTGTGATTTACACAAAGTAAGCTTTTTTGCTTGTGTAACTTCCTGTCACTTTAGTCTGGAACATCCTTTATGCAGCAACAACCAAGTCTAATATTGTCTTTGTTTCAAACCTATCTTGACTTCTCCAATGTAAACTATACCTCCTACTCTTTGTGTAGCAGATTTTATAATGCAATCATTAGAAAACCAAACTTCAAAAAATTAAACTTTCTCTTCTGTGAAGGCATTTCTACCCTTTTCTGCATGCTATGTATATAATTCTCGCAGTGCCTCTATATGCAGATATAGTTGGAATATATTTATTTAATCATTGCTCTGTTGTCTGTACACACTCTCACCAACCTATTTTTCTCTGTGTCTTTCTCTATCTTCTTTCTAGTTCTACGATTTTCTTTCCACAATAGCACTCAAATTTCCCATGAATATGACTCTTTGTTCACAAACCCACATATGGAAAACATATAATTTTATTATAATAATTCATTTCTTTTGAGGCAGTACTCCTCTGGGTGGTGAAAATATAATCTACTTTTGCAACGCATTCCTATTTTGTCTAGGGCTGTATCTAAGTTCCACTTGGCCTAGACACCAGTCTTAGGACAGTGGATAAACTTCCATATGGCTGGGATAGTTCTCCAATGTTAGCAAATGCTGAGAAACCAGAGGGCTCTTCCGGCCAGCCCTCATTGTCACAGGTCACTACTTATTTGTTTCTCTTTTACACTTGCTGTTGTCCATTAAGTGCTATAGGCTGTCGCAGTTATCTCTGTGATATGTTAGGGAGTTCAGAGGCCATTCAGCAGCTCATGTGCAGTTGGAAGCAATAGAACAGTATCCCTCATTCTGTGCCACTGCTAGGAGAACAGACATTATCCCACCGCTCCCTGTGTCCCACTAGCAGATACAGGGATGTTCTTATACTTCTCTACTTGCTAAACTAAAAATAAGATGCTGACATTTTGGGGATTTGTTTTGCCATCCACCATGCTGAACATTGTATAATGGAGAAGGAGACTGTTGAGATTTTGAATACAGAAAAACCATACCACGGAAAAGGTTGGATAGTTGCTCTTTTGTAGGACACTAGTGCCTTGTTATTAGCAATTATTCCTGGCCAGTGGAAGCTATAACACAGTGACTTTGGGGGATAAAATAGCATGCAAACATTTTTTTTCCTGACTTTTTCTGTGCCTTCCAATAAAGAGTATGAATGAATTAAAAAACAAGATGGGAAAATATGGGATAGGAATAAAAAATCACTTAATTTTTCCAATCTATTTTAATAACTCACATACACATTTATGTATATTAATTCAAATATAGTTTAGCTACAGTTAGCCAATATATTTAATCAAACCAATAATATTCAAATATTTTAATTAATGGAAGTGCATTCACATTAAAATTTTGAATATGTGCCCATAATGCATTTGTTTCTTAATAGGTGATACATTGATACTATTCACCAGTATGATAATGTAGTGTCAAAATTAAATTATTTATCTGCATTCCCTTATATTTTAAAATGTAGCAGGAATATTTTTAGA
>PVIR01004517.1:49058-78617 GCA_004026965.1 Petromus typicus
GCTTTGTGGTTCAGGCTGGCCCTGAGCTCAGCCTCAAACTCACATCACAATCCTCCTGCCTCTGCCTCCCGAGTGCTGGGATTACAGGCGTGAGCCACCACACCCAGCACTGTGGTATGTGGTACTGGTTGCTGCTGGGTGTGGGTCTCCACACCCAGTATTGTTATGTGGTTACCGGGGAATCGAACCCGGGTCCTTGTGCTTGCAAGACAGGCGCCGGAACCACTGAGCTAAATCCCCGGCCCAAGTTTTTGTTTTTGACCACTAAAGAATAGTATATCATTGCCTATAATAAGTCCCTCTTGTAATAACTTTTAACTATCTCTTCAAAAACCATCTCTCATGGACTAATTTGCTGATACTATTTGTTTTTCCTTATTCAGTGATTTATCGGTGATTTTAAAAATAAGATGTTTTAGAGTTGAAATGTATTGTAAAAATGATTTTTTCACTAATATTCTTGGGGTAAACGAAGATATATTAATAAGTACAACTTACAGATTGAGGAAACTGGGGTTTAAAATGCATATCTACCCAGAAGTCTCAGTCTGCTTTTTCTTGAATAACACACTCTGTGAAGCTAGACTTTAGGACTTGTACAGACCTTTTCTATGCATGGTCTACTCATAATTTCTGTTACTTCATTGTGTTTGATCACTTGGAATATTTTATATTAACAGTATTTTCAGAGGCTAACCTTAATAGGTAATTATATTTTTCCTAAAGTTTTTTTTCAAAGGTTACATATGAAATATTAAGGAATTCCATGTGAACAACAACCATAGCTTAATTATCTCCATTCACAATGATGTTTATGGAAACAGATGCATTTCATAAATCCAGTAAATGGAGCACTGTGTTGAAATTTTGTCACAGCAAGACTGACTAGGTGTGCCATTTCACAATGCACAGGCACAACTGAAGCAAATCGTCAGGGGACAGTTCTTTGATTGTGACTGATGACAGTAACATCGGGCTGGGTTTGGAGCACACAGTATATGTCACAAGGCATAGCACAACACCACACAAGGCCTTGATTCCATTTATCCACCCATCCAATCAAATAGTGAGGAAAACAAAATGTGACAAGTGTGAGACAGTCTATTCTAGAAGACTGAGTATTACTAGTGTGTTTATAAAATATTGTGTTGAGACACAATATGTGAAGGATCAGACTTCTTACATAATATTATATTAATAATATTGAACTCAAATCCTTTTCTTCCTCTCCAAGGAACAAAGAGAACTGTAAAAATCCATGGAAGTTTATGTATTTTGCCTTTCTGATATTTACTAAATACTGAATTGTGCATTTCAAGACAATGAGTTCTATTCTGGCAGTGTTTACCAAGCAACTGTGATTAGTCACTGGCTTTACTAGTTCAGACAAATGAGTTCACAATCTTAGTTCCTGAATTTATGACTAGTGCATTGCAGCAAAAAACTATATACACCGAGATGTTATTCATCTGGAACCCACTAAATTAAACTATCTTCCTCTACTGACATACTTGCTGGAATATTTAGTAACCTAGTCTACATTTCAAAATATTTCTAATCTGTTTCTATTATTGTTTGGCAACACAAAATGACTTCTGTGAAATATCCGTTGTGGAACATAATCAGAGAAATGAAATTATTTTGACTATATCTCTGGGCTGGAAATAAGAACAATTTGGATTCTCACTAGTTCTAAACACGGAATACATTATTTGATTTCTGGACCTCAGTTAATATTTTTCTTGCTCATGTTGTGAGTAGGATTAAGGAGACCATAAGATTTTTAATACAGTGTTTGATATACATCACTTTATGCCCATCACCAAAGATACTACAGATGTGTGGTGTATACTTAATACATTTTATCAAATGCTTCAGTATAATGAACATATATACATAATACTGAATAATTATATATAACTTAATAAATCTAAAATAAGATTTCATATTAAAATGATTCATCCTGAAAATACTTTCTAAAATGTTATCTCTGCCTTATAATTTTTGGTGTCTTGAGATTTGTCTACATTCATGAAGTAGCAAAATTGGCCACTCAGTGACAATCGCTAGTGTTAAGTATTGTGTCACTAATAATCTGGGAAGGAGGATAATTATAGAATATGAAAAATGTAAGAACTGTGCAACAGACAGACAATTACATTGCATCATTCTATTCATATAAGTCTGCTCACTTTTTACATGATTTCTGTTGGCTCAAGAATAACTACACAGAAAAACCCAAATGGAATATTTTCTTGGCAAAATAGGTTGCTGTCAGTGACATAACAGTTTTAAGATACAAAGAATGACTTGAAATAGTGAGAGTGACAAAGTTTCACAGTCAAAAGATTGTTAGGCTTAGATTTTTTCCTAACATATGTTTCATAAGAATAATTTCTTATGACTTAATCATCAGTTAATTCTCTGCCACCTTATCTTCCCCTCCCTATTATACTTACCATTTACGTACTTCTCTGATCATCCCATTTCTCAAACAATACTTCTATTGTTTTCAGGTAAAATAACTTTGACTCAATAATAACTGACTCAATTCAGTTAGGAAAAAAAATATATAAGTGGTAAAATCTCTGAGGTCCTTTTACATTTTAAGCAAAATGAGCCAATTAGAAGGTTTTCAAACAGGAACATCATTTCAAAAGTAGATCTATCTGTCAAGATTGGGGTACAGCATTTCTCAGTGTTCTGATGCAATCCAAACACTGCCAGTATTTTACCAATTTAGGACCAGTTTTGTGAGAGCAGCATATATTTCTTCCAGATTTAATCCTGGATAAGATCAGCCATGTGTCTGTTATCCTCACAGGTAGGTAACAGACTGAAGATATATTGAAAGAAAGAAAAAAAAATGGAAGAAAGAACAAAAATTTACATCTGATTCTAAAAGCATAGTCTATTTTATTACTTCAAATAAATTACAATTCATAAGGATGGAAACTGAATAGTCCAGAGAGGAGTAAAAATGTTTTCTTTGCTTTTTTATTTTTTTCCTGGTGAAAAGCGTGAGAAGACTTGCACAGCTGTGGAGGTGGGGGAGGCATTCAAATACTCTCAACAGGCACACTTCAATACGCCATCCTACTGCTCTAGAAAATGCCTCAACAAAAAGGTCAGTTTTGAAGAAATCATTCAAAGAAATAAGCCAAACTTAAAAGATATTTGTCTGGAATCCTAGGTAACCTACTTTGCCCCTTCTGAGTTGATTCTGTTTCATGTCAGAGGCACGCTATCCAAGTGGATGTGAAAGGAAGACGCAATTTGAGCTTTCCTGGCCGATCCACTACGGTCACTCTTAGTAATGTTTCTTCCATTGTCAACACTTCAAATAGAAACCATGATATGGATATTTCCAGTGAGAGATTTGGAAAATGTACCATATCAGTGACTCATTTCCCTCTCAACCTCCAAGAGAATATCAGAGCTTATTATCAGAATACTTCTCAGAGAAACTGTGGGCCAATTAAAAGTTCTCTCTCTGCCTGATTGTTCCCTTATTCAATGACATCTGGACAATTTTTCAACAAAGCCTTTGATGATGTTTTAATTTAGCATCCAACTCCAAGAAGAATATGAAGGAATTTTAAATATAAATCATTTACCCACAAGAGTTTGTCATATTCATAGCATTTCTCTTAATATTTCAATGTCTCCAAGTGCAGAAGGTATCACACTGGAAATGTGTGCTGCCTCTAGAACACCGAGAATAAAGGAAAAAGGTTTTTACCATACAATATTTTGTTAAGACACATTAATTTAGTTCTTCGGTCACTACATCACTCTTTCCCAAAATTAGGATAATGATCTTTCTATATTAAATCATAGCTATTCAAAATTTGCCATGTGGTTTGCTCTTATTTTAGTTCATTGAACTCTAAACGCTTTATAAGCATTATTTAATATCTAATGATTAAAATATTGCTTCAGGATTATGGCTGTTTTTATAGTTTGCAGATATAAATATGTTCGGAGTATATGTGTGCATAGTTGGTCCTCTGTGTCTGTAGATTAGGCACCAGTGGTTCAGTGAAGATGTGCATCAAAAATATTTTTTAAAATAAGAGCAATTCAACAGTGAAAAATAATACAGATAAAAATGCAGTAAGACTGGTTTCATTAAGTATGAGAAGTAATCTGCAATTTATAATATACAAGGGGTATATAAATTATATGCAAATACTATGACATTTTATGTATGAGAATTGAGTATCAGGGGATTTTGCATCTGCAGAGAATCTTAGAATCTGTCCTTGACAGATCCAAAGAGATAACTATATAGTGTGTCTGTACCTGTGCATGCACATGCACGTGTCCCAGATAATTCTATCCTCATCCTGTGTGATGAAGTAATGTTTCAGATCAGGGAGACTGTACAAATCATTAACTAGCTCTGTTTTCATTTTGTCCCTCCAAACTGTCCCATAGACCCCATCTACTCCACAGAAAAATATGTCTAATGTTCAACTTCCCTTGCTTAATCTCCTAATGAAGAACCTGCAAATGACTCACATTTCCTACCATGTTTCAGTTACATACCTGACTTAAGGTCTCTGCATTAATCATGTAGCCACAATGTGTTCCACTAGTCTACATAAACAGAACCTTGTCTTAAAGGGCAACTCTTTCCCAGCCTTCTCCCTTTATTAGTTCCTTTTACTCCCCATTCTGTGATTTTGTTTTTACTGCTGTCTTCAATCTAGATGAATTTCTTTTTTGCTTTTTGAATTATTGAAATATAACTCTTGACTCAGCTTTTCCATGAAGACTTTCCAAATATTCTGGATATGGAAAAGAGTATCATTTGCCCAACTGTAACATGTAACTGGTCAAAAAGCATGATGTGTATGCATTGCTTTCACTGAATAAAATTTAATGGGATAGTGAAAGAGATATAACATCCTGCCCCTGGAGGGAACACTTAAGCAGCTTCTCTGCCTTTCCTTTCATTATCAGATATAAAGAGATCCAAATGTTAATTTAAATTGAAAACACACACTCAGTTCAGTCATCAGACTGTTCAGTCTGATGTTATAGTAAAAACTCCAAATCTGATCGAACATGCTCCTTCAGCTCCTCAGCACCTGGTACTTGCTTCAGTCTGGAATGTGTAAGAATGTACAGGCCTAGGTCTGCTCCAGCTAACACATGCTTACCACCTCCCTGGTCTTCAGCTGCACTCCAGAATAAGAGTTGGCTAGAGTGAGGAGAGGCAATTTCTGGGTGGCTTTAAGCTTTCTGGTTCTAGGGGAACATCAAAGCTGGCAGTTATGATGGAAGAATCACATAGACAAGAACAGATGACTTCACAGTTGTTGCTATAGGCTGTGTGTATACCCCAAAATTCCATGTTAAAACCTAATCCTCAGTGGGACAGTATTTCGAGGTGTTCCTTTGAGAAGTCATTAGATTTAGATGAAGTAATGAAGGCAGAGTTCCTGTAAGTGGATTAGGGATCCTATGCAAAGTAAGGAATCCAGAAGGCTTACACTCATGCAAGCTTACAGTGTAAAGGTGGCCATCTACATACCAGGGAGCTGGCCCTCCCTAATCATGCAAAGAATCTGATCAATGAGGAACCTTGGTTGAGATCAGGCCTTGGGAACCCTCCAGAGCTATGAGAAATAAGTGTCTGCTGTATAAACCACCCAGTCAGTGGTAATTTGTTATGGATGCCTGGACTGATTAAATGGTTGCTTTAGAGATCTCAGAGCGTCTCCTTTGGCTAAACTCTCCCAGAGTGCTCCTACTTCTGGAGTAGATGCATCTCTACACCATAATCCTGGAAGTATGGGATCAGCTCCTACTCACAATATAAACATGCTAAATTCGGGACCTCTTTGTGCCCTCAGAAGCTCAGGATAGATCTCCAATATCAAAAGTAATTCTGCCCCAAGGTTCCCTCACAGGTCATAGCCTATTCTCATGCATAAGGACTTACTCCACCCAACTAGATCACATTCTTTTCATTCCCCTTTTCACTCCCCTCTGTCCATAGCTGCTGGGGCGAGGTTCTGCCTCACACTCACTCATACTTTCCTGTCAGCATCATGATATCCACTCTAATAACTGTACTCGGTGCCCCAGTCAAAACTGAAGAAGAAGGTCCCCTTAGAACCTGTTACTACTTACAGGGCATAGTGTAAGTCTGACACCAGTGATTTGGTGAGCTAAATACAAAATGATCATTCAGGTATTTTGATAATTAATTAGTAAGAACTTCAAGATATTGAAAAGAGGGCATTAAACTGCAGAGTCCACTGTGATAGTACAGGTCACCTGGCCATAGAGTCAGCCATGGAACACAGACGATGGCATTTGGCATTGCTGCTATTCCTTTGGTTCACTTGCCAGGACCACTTGCTTCCAATATGTCTGCACAGCTTTGCAATACTAAGAGTCTTACTAATAATCCCTTACCCAAAGCCCTACCATGGCACATTTGTGTATGATTCAGAGCAGATTTCATGCTGAAACAAAGACCAGGTCGCTTAGAACACAGAATTTTTCTAAAAATAACTGGTCCTTTTTCAAATAAATACACTCTCCTTAATATTCTTTATAATTTATTGTTCTCTATCCCCATCAACTGAGGAAAGCAGAAATATATAAAGAATAAAATAAACAAAAACTCATAAAAACCATTACCTCTACCATGCACTTCTCTGTTTTGCTCTGAATAAATAATAATAGAGCAACGAGACAAAAACATGAAGTCCTACAGGCAGGGTTATGGGAGATGAAAGCACAACGTGTTACCCATCAACATCTAATGTGTGTCATTATTTCCATTAAGGTGTTTCGTAGAGAGGAAAATGAGGCCTTGCTTAGGAAGGGGCGGTTTGCCTTTGTGTCGCAGCCGCACAGGTCACCTCCTGGAGGTGAGGCCGCTGGGAGCTCACAGAATCGGCACAGAGTGACGAACACTGCTGTATCATCCATCTCCCTGACACACGCAGAACCTCACTGTGCAGCTGCCAGAGTCGTTGACAGAGAGGAGAACGTCGCAGAATGCAGAAAAGGAAGCAATGTTGTTGGTCTCATTATTGCTCTCATCTCTGAATAGCCCCATAAACCTTATTCTGAGATGAAGAGATGGAGATTTGGTCCACAGCCATCACAGCCAACAGGGCAATCAGGAAGGTAAGGGAAGGAGGCATTGAGAATACGGAAGCTCTGTGTGAGCTGGTGCAGCAAAAGAGCCGTGTTTTTTTCAGAGCTACTTCAATGGTGCAGACGCTGAGTCATCATTTCGGCTGCCTTTGAGATTGATGAAGTTCCATTTTCTCCCAGCCTTCAATTTCTAAACCAAGATGACAAAGAGAGCCCTATAGGGATGAAGTCATTGTGAAGTGCAATTAAAATGCAGTGTGTGTGTGTGTGTGTGTGTGTGCACGTGTGCGTGGGTGTGCGTGTGGGTCTGTGTGTGTGCATGCGTGCATGTGTATGTGTGTGTGCGCATGTTTGTGTGTGTGTGTGTGCATGTGTGTGCACGTGCCTGTGTGTGTGGGTGCGCGGGCATGTGTGCGTGTGTGGAGGTGAACTCAGCACAGGGCAAGAGATATTGACTTACAGCTTCATGCCTGAAGCTTCCTTCATAAAGAAAACAAAATAAAATATGACAAGTAATCTGAGACAGGCTAACTTATAAGAATAAGTTATTTACACAGATAATCAGCAAAACAAGTTGTTATATGGCCATTTTTAGATTCTGAGACACTAAAACCTTTAGGCTAATCTCGAATTTTCGGAGCTAGACCCAATCCATACCTTTCCACACACTCCTGCAGAGATGAGAATTGTATGATTTACTGTTATATTTTCGGATGTGTGATTTGACTTACGACCTTGAAATCTGCATAATACTGGTTCTTCTTCAAAGGATTTCATGCTATACAAAGATCTGCACCTCCCCCATCCACTCTGAGTCTTTTATTTTAAACAGAATTAGTGCAAAATCTATCAGAAGGCATCTCAACCTGTCCTCCAATCTCTAGCCAGGAACTCTCTGGAAGGAGGTCATATAACTCTCATTATTTGTTAAGCCATGGCCTATTTTCCCAGGCTGTTGTATAAGGCAAACCCATTGCCTCATTTCTCATAGCTCTCCACAAAAGAAACAAGCAGACAGATCTTCCCAAACTCAGACAGAATATTGTGCACAGCCAAATGGGCTGAAAAAGCCTGCTGCCAAATTGGCTAACACAGCTCCATGTAGCACTCTCTTTCCAGAGTTTCAGCTACAACAAAGAGGCTGACCCCAAATAAATGCAAGAGAAAGTTCAGATGCTATTATTCAGATAGAATCACGACTCTAAAAAGCAAACAAGAAATGTCTCCATCAACCTGTTATCTTCAGAAGTATCACAGAGAGGGTTGGTGATCAACACTAAATAAAAAATCTGAACCAGTAAAACTCCATGCCAGATAAACACTGAAATGACCTAAATTATCACCACATAGAGGGTAAGTTAGTAACATATACAGAAGTATCATAGGTCGTGTTCTAAAGAATAACCCACATTCCTCACCAACATCATTATCCTAACAATTAAAAATAGCTTCCTTGTACCGAGTGCCTGCTCTGTAGCACTGCTATGCCTTTTAACAATTTATCTTACTTTCACTACAGTCTTGAAGCTGCTGCCTTTACATGTGAGAACACTGAAGGCCAGAGTTGTTCAGACCTTTGCTTCAGCAGGTGAGGGGTGATCCAGTCAGTGCGTCCTCTCACAATGAGCTCTTTTAAATGCTTCCTGCTGCTTATCTGCTCCCTGAGTGGTTTAGAACCCAAAAATGAACAAGCGCAGATTTTTCATCCTTATGTTTTTATCAACACACACTCTAGGCATGCAGGAAAGAGCTTCCATGACGTAATATTATACAACATTTGTTCTTAGGAGAGCTAAGAAGTCTTCCACATTACCAAGATGGTTGAACAAATTGGAAAAGAAAGAACACACTTCAGGTACTTCTTCTGTCCTATTGGTGCCCCTTATTCTTTAGCAGTTGAACCTCAGCTCCCCTAAGCCCCAGCTTGCTTCATTACAATATTCCTGTGTCCACACAATATGATATGAAGACTGACTCCCATCTGCCCTCTTTCCTCAAAGACTAAAAACAAGCCTTTCAAGTTTTAGGACCACATTTTTGGCGGCTGTGAGGCCACTGGTGGTGGCTAGGAGATTGGAAACTCTATAGCCTCCAAACACTCCATCAAACCATTCATCCAGTGGCATGTCACAGAATGCTACATGATTAAAGACCATGAAGGTTAAACATTCTAACCAGACCCATATGTCTAACAATAGTCTTTTAAAAACCTCCATTCTAAGGAACCATCTGGACATTCCAGGTGATCTCCATGCCTACTGATGGTAGTTGACTCCATCACACATAATAGACTAGGCAGGCCAGCAGAGAGCTATTTGATCACCCCTTTGTTTTAGCTTCTTAAGAAGAGAGCCAAAGATTGACTTCACTTTCATCAAAAGAATATTATGTTACACACAAATAAGAAAGCCCTAGCTCTTAAAGAGTCTTTAGAACTTGTTCCTCAGCAGTGTGAGGATTCAGATTCCAACTGCAACTCTGAAGACTAATACAGATCCTCAGGGAATTATACTCAAATTACAGTAAGCTAAGTTTCAACCATAATTGAAGAAATTTTCTAATGACAAGAACCGTGTAAGATTTGGGTGGATTCTCTGGGTTTCACAGAGTTAAATACTTATAAAAGCAAATTTATACAAGATCTTAGTAGTTATCTCTGGCACACTCTCTTATCACAAGAGGCAAAAGGTTTTGACCTTTAAAAAATATTTATTTTTTAAAATTTCATTTGTTTGCTATATAATATAGCACGCAGATGGAACACGGCACCTAGGAATCCCAGACTTCTGATTCAAAGGACATTTCTTTAAAAACAAGCTGATAGTTATAAAAAGAAACTGGATAACTGACTTGAATGTTGCAATAATGATTTTGAGTTTAGATGAGAAGAGAAAAGTCAAGTATTATTTTCAGTTTCAACAATGTTTGATCTAACAAACTGGGTTGAAAGATATACTCCTGCTAAATGATAATACATTGTACATTTATAAAATCCCTTCCCCATCATATATATATGCAATATATATGTAGTAAAGAAAAATGATTCAGCATACGTTAAATAAAAATCATTTCACTAGAATACCACATATGTAACATCATGTATAGGCTTGTGTGAGTATGATACAGCATAGACTTGCAAATATAGATCCAAAATACAATGTTATACCACTTTTAAAATGACATAATGAAACATTATCATCAGTGCTTTCCTTTAAAGAAGTTTTGTTTTATTTTGTTTTGTTTTTAAGTCAGGGTCTGGCTTTTGAGGTTCAGGCTGGCCCTAAGCTCAGCCTTGAACTCACAGAAATCCTCCTGCCTCTGCCTCCCAAGTGCTGAGATTAAAAGCGTGAGCCCTCACGTGCGGCATTGTGGTATGTGGTTTTGATTGCTGGTGGGTGTGAGTTTCCATGCCCAGAATTGTTGTATGTGGTTACTGGAAATTGAAGCCAGGTCCTTGCACTTGCAAGGCAGGCACAGATACTACTAAGCTAAACTCCCGGCCGAAGGAAGTATTTTTTAAAATTTCATTTGTTTGCTATATAATATAGGATCTTCCAAACAATGTTTAATTCATTTGGAAACTGATGATTCATGAGATGAAAAGTAGACTCTCATAAAACAGATATGAGATACAATACTTTACAGTGGATCATAGAATTCACTATTCAATACTTCAGGTTTGGACACTTCAAAATAGATGGGGACCCCATGCCATTTTGTGAAGTACAGTTTGGCTGAATTGTGAAAGTTAAGGTCTGTATGCAGAAAACTCACTTCACTGGATAAATGAGACTCCCCAGAAAACATTTCGTCATGGCTCAGATGAACTCAGCCAAGAGTCCTCAGACTTTTTTTACATGGCTATCACTGAAATATTCTTGCTAATAAGTCTCTGAAAGATCACTTATTCAGCTCTGCTTTCTCCTATTTCATGTGAACAATTTTATGCCATATTGGAAATTGTGAATTTGAGGGTTTTTGTAAATCTAGTCTTTGATAGAAATTTTATAACAAAAGAAGCAAGTATTTGGGATTGAAGAGTATAATTTTGTCTCAGTTTATGGCATTTTGTGCAAAAATGTCATATTTGTATTGCTCTTTTATTAAAAAGTTATTATGTGACTCTATTGTATATAATTGTGCATGGATGACAAAATATTATCAATACTTCCAGTGCTAACTGGAGTCTAAATCATCCTGACACTAGAATAGTTATTAACCTTAATACAACAAGTAAACACTCTCTAATATATTTTCCACATGCTATATCCATTGGAATTTACCTTCTGTTATTCACAAGTCAAACACAAAAATCTCTCCTACCTTATGTTATCTCAGGATTTTACTCTCTACAGTTTTCAATTGTTTTCATTTTTCCAAACATGGTCAAATTGCACTACATTTTAAAGAGGAAGCCAACCAACTCTGAGAAGATACATTGATCCGAAAGAAGGCTGAGATTCATAGATTCTGTGTCCTGAAATACCTGGTCTTAACGTTGGATATTACTTCTGGGTCTTTTTTTCTGAGGTTGTGAGTATTGCCAGTATCTTCATGAATAGTTTCATTTATCCTGCCATATTGGCTAAGAAGCCCATTCTCTTTACCCTAATTCCTTTCTTTCCTTCTACTTCATTCCACAAGTTCTAGAGAAAGTGTGGGCTACCACACATTCAATACAGGTGTCCATGTTTCCATTGCTGAAATATAAGACCTAGCCAAAGTGTGAATGATATTTTAGAAACTATTCAGAACAGTTTAAAACATAAAATTTCTATGGCCATTGGAGAAACTGTAAGTGGCAAATACAAAAGCTGTGTTAGTTTACTCTAAGGTTTTATCATTTTAAAGAGGAAATTATCATCATTTATCATCTATATGAGAAGACTGCTAAAGTTAATAACATTTTAATGCATTTGTTGTACTTATTTCTTCTCTTATTGCATTCTTTTGCCACCAGTCAGAGTAGGAAAGATCAACTTACTTGGAGTTTTCTTTCCCATGTTTAATCTCAAGCGATACTGAACCTCTATGAGTTATATCCTAGCTATTGTATAAATGGAGATCTCAAGGATGTGATATAGAGTGATTTTCCCAATTGGTTTCTTTCTCTTATTATTTTGAATAATTATTATAAAGGACTCAAAGTATTTAAATTTAATTGAAATGTTTAAGCTGAATGGTACTAAACCTTTGAGACATGGTGGTTTATACAGATTCACAGATAAGAGTTTAATAATATATATTATCCACTTCAAAGTTGGTATCCTTGCATAAACAATGGCTCAAAAGCCATCAGCCAAACCAAAAGTGTACTGGTATAAACAGTGCTGAATGCTTCCACTATGCATTGTTTTGTTTTTCTGGATAATGAATATTGTATTATCCTTTAATATTAAGGTAGTTTTGTACTATTTTGAAGCCTATTATTTTTAGAGAAACTTTAAATAATATAATGGAACTAAGCTTAAATGTCATCCTGCTGCTTACGTCATTAGTTTTCCTTTTTTTTGGTTTGCATTTAAAATTACATAAAATATCACAGAGCCAAGAAAGACAATGCAAAAAATACTATACAAGCCATTTTAACTTTAAAGTGACTTTTTGTTGGGAGAAACACAAAGCATTTCCATGTATGATTTCTAATTATAATATAGGTCCCTCATGGCCCAAAAATCAATTTCTGCAAAAAACACAATAAATTAGCAGTTTAGAATTAAATATATGCACATATTTATAATATATACATATATGTAATACACATACACACACATAGAGAGACTGTATAATATATACATATATATGTATGTATAAATATATATACAGCTAATCTTCCCTGTCCACAAATCCTGTATCCACAGGTTAAACCAACCACACATTGAAAATATTTTTAAACAATTTCTGACAGTATTCCCTATATAATATGGTATAATGATTATGTACTACTTATATTATCTATTTTAAGTGATGTAGAGATGATTTAAAGTACACAGGAAGATATATATTTCCAATTATATTTAATGTGATACCATTTATATAATACTTGAGCACTTTGTTATTTTTAAGAGGTTCCTGTGTGCCGAGGATTTAGCTCAGTGATTCCTGTACCTTTCTTGCAAATGCAAAGTCTGAAGTTCGATCCTCAGTAACCACATTCCACAGTGCCCTGCATGGTGACTCACGCCCATCAGTAATCAGTATCACATATCACAATGCCCATCAAAATAAAACTTTTAATATTTCATTTGTCACCATTCAATCTGTACTATGCTTGCAAAGCTAATTTAGGCTTGTTTTCTCTCATCTTTCTAAGATACTAAGCATGTTTACTTTTCTAGAGGGAATACTACAACATCTGTAATCCCAGCACTTGGGAGGCAGAGGCAGGAGGATTACTGTGAGTTCAAGGCTTGCCTGGGCTACATAGTGAGCTCAGGACCAGCCTAAACTACAAAGTGAGACCCTGTATCAAAAAAAAAAAAAAAAAAGTTGCTAACATTGATCACGTGGTGATATCAAAGGATGACTACATATAAGAAAAAAGAAAAGGAGAAATCAATTACACATTAAGTACCTTTTTCGGGCCTAAACTTGAATATATTTCACAGCAGTATTGCATTCACCCATACAGCATCTTTTTTGAGCTCTGCACTCTTACAAAACTTAAAGGTACTGTTCCAAATTAGCTCAGCCATGACTACTGCTTCCCAGAATGTTGCGTTCAGTCAGTCCTTTCCCTATGAACCGAGCAGTAGCACTCAAACCCCACTCACCTTTACTGACTCCTGTGACTCATGAGGAGCCTGACCTCCTGAGCCTTGTCTAGTGAACCAGTCCACAGCTCATGTCACAGATCTAGGAGACCACCCCCCTTCTCTCTTCTTTCCCCCCATAATAGCTTCTTTTCCCACTGTCTCCTTTCATTACAGCAACATCTGTTAATATCTGTTCAAATGATGTTTGTATCAACTTATTTATGCAGTTCATTTCTTTTAGTATCTAGCTACCAATTTTATTTAGCAATTTCAACTTTAAGCACAACGGATCAGTGTATATGCAGGTTGCCATCTTTCAAAAGCGGGTACTTCACCTTGCTACCCACGATTCAACACTTTTCTCATCTTGTCACATAGACCACTTGTTGTGATCATTCTTTCTTTATCTGATTCATTACAGTTTCTAGTTTGATTATTGGATTTCCTATTTACTCTTACTTATAGAGCCTCAAATATAAATATATATTTTATAGACAGAAATATAATATTTAAAATTTGTATTTTTAAAATTTTAGTACATATTTGCAGTTAGTGCAGTCTACAATCATCTCAAGGAGTAGTTATATGTATATACACACCACAGCTTATTTCATTTTCTTTTCAACTCCTTCCCTCCTACAACTCTCCCATCTTATTTTTCATTCATATTGATATTATTAATCTCAGTTAATGTTGTGGCATAGAAGCCTTTTTGTTGTTGCTGTTGAGACAAGTCTCACTTTGTAGTTCAGGCTGATCCTGAACTCACTGTATAGCCCAGCCTAGCCTCAAACTCACAGCAATCCTGCTACCTCTGCTTCCGAGTGCTGGGATTATAAGTGTGCACTACCAAGCCCAGCATTGTGCTATATGGTGTGTGGTAGTGGGGACTGAACTCTGGACTCGGCGCTTGCCAGGCAGATGGGGAACCACTAAGCTAAATCCCTGGTGCTACATAACAAATCTTTACTCTTGTTTTCCTTTCCTTTCCTCTTCATCTCTCCCATCTCTTTTTCTGTTGGATCACTTTTCTCTTCTTCTTGCCTTGATGTATCCTTCATCACCTACTTTGTTTTTACTTTCCCTCACTTACATGAGATACCATAGTAATGAGGCCCAGTAATACCACTTATTTTAAAAGAAATATGCACATATCTCAGTTTTTTGATATTACAATTATACTTTATTAGAACCCAGTAAGTGCAGGATTTTTAAGATTGAATCATTCCTTTAGGCCAAAATAAAACTTTTGATATTTAATTTATCACCATTCAATCCCAACTGTGCATGCAAAGCTAATTTAGGCTTGTTTTCTTTGATCTCTCTAAAATACTGAACATGCTTACTCCAGAGGGAGTGTTACCATAGTTCTACAAGTAGTTTTATTTGTTTATAGTTTTTATTATTATTGTCATTACTTGTCTTTCTCTAGTATTTTTCCCTGATGAGATTTGAAGATTAATTTTCCTTTTCTATTTTATCTCAGTGACTTCTCTGTCCACAACCCTTGCTGCATATAGCACTCTAAGAGAGACAGTGTCCGCTAAACAGAGACAATGTCCCCTAAAAATCTAGAAACGTTTAAATTTTTGTTATAGGATTGGATTATTGAACTAAACATAAAGAAATTTTTTTTTTGGTTCATTAGTAATCCTCTTCCCTTTCCCCCATTTCTCAGCTCATTCTAGCTTTGCAGAAAAGCAATATGCTAATGAGTGTTGTAATTAGATCAGGAAGCATGGTAGAGTGCACTGTTACTAAGTGATACACACATATTACTTGTTTGGGCATGGTGGGTTAGGCAGCCCACTGTGATTCCTAGATTGAAAAGCCCTGAGAAATCTGTTAGCTGCTGCTTTAGTACAGACCAGCTCCCTGAAAAAAAAATCTTCAGCTATTTCCATCGCAACTTAGCGTATTGAATATAAACAAAATTTATACCTAGAAGTTGATTCCTCTTGTCTTTTTTTAATCTTTATTGATACATTAAATATACACATCATGATTGCACTCCATAATGGAGATTTGTACCAGTATAAGACACAACTTAATTCTCATTTTTTCCCATAGCCCTACCCACCCTACCACCCCCCCATATACATAAAATTTGTTTCCTTACTTTTTTGTTACAATCTCAACATTGTCCCCTTTCACCTTATTTTACACTGAGTATTTTCCATTTCACAATATATAACATACAATGCTAGGACTCATTTACATGTCCTTTTAAAATGTTTTTCTGCCACTATTATTATTTTATCGTATGCTGTTCCAGTTTTGAAATTGAGTTCTTCTAAAGGAACCGTATGTGCACAGATAGCTAATAGCTCTATTTTTGATGATCCTTCTGAAGCTAAAGTGCAACAAATTGACTACATGCATATCAAGATGGAGCACATCAGAGAATTGGAAAGTGCCCATCAGAAAGGTTACACAATGTTTTATACTTCTATAAATGTTTACAATTTTTTTTGTGATTGTACGGGCCAGTATATGAAAGACCCCACTACAAATGAGTACTTACACTCCAATTATAATGTCATCATTACATTTTGTTAGCATTTCATTCACTCTAAACAATCTTCACACTTTTTTTTTTTTTTCTTTTGAGACAGGGTCTCACTTTGTAGTTCAGGCTGGCCCTGAGCTCAGCCTCAAACTCACATCACAGCAATCCTCCTGCCTCTGCCTCCCGAGTGCTGGGGTTACAGGCATGAGCCACCACGCCCAGCACTGTGGTATGTGGTGCTGGTTGCTGCTAGGCCTAAGTCTCCATACCCAGTATTGTATGTGGTTAACCGAGGATCGAACCCAGGTCCTTGAGCTTGCAAGACAAGCACCGGAACTACTGAGCCAAATCCCCAGCCCAATCTTCACACATTTTTAACAAGGTCTCAGTTTGCTCTTTTCAGATAAAGCAAATCCAGGAAACTTGGAAAACCTCAGTTAGCTTAGTTTGATTACAAACATCTGTTACTGGCAAGAAGTAGACGCCCTAAGTCCAAGTCAGCACTTCTCGGCAGCAGTACTGCCCCATGAAAAATTCAGGTGACACTTAATCATAATAAAACATTTTTAAAGTTCCGGCTTTACATTTTAGTATCGTTAGTCACCAGCTATAGAAATGATCCCTGAAAGTATAGCCTTTTAGTATTATTAGTCAACTGCATTTTTTCAAATGATAACTTAAGGTTAGCAAAAACTTTGTGTTGGAATATATTGGCATTTAAGGAAATTTCCATTCTGATTTTACTGATTTCCATGTTACTTCAGCGTTATCAGTTACAGTGGAATAAAATTAGAATAATCAAAGTCTAGATAATTTAAAATTAGTAACACAAATGTTTCTTAGAATTTGTTTTACTCCAGTAACATAAGACTCAGGGCCACTCTAAGGAATAATTTCTCTGATGTCTTCTATAGATATAAAGACAGTAAGACTTACAAAAGAAACAACTTCTGAGATAGCCCTGACTGCTGTGAAACTTTCTCAAGATTCCTTTCTTGTTAGTCTGACTCCAGCTATGTTACTTTATGTGACTCTATGTTAAACACAATCTATGTTTTCTTTCTCCTAGTCTGTGGTTGTGTTATTTGATCAACCACATAACTACCTCTCCTTAATATAATGTCATCTATACAGATTTCTCTCTTCTCAAACACACCAAACATACATTTCTCTAGTTTATTTACTTATTCCCATAATTTCAAACCTAGATGTGATTTGCTACCTGACCAAAATGATTATCAGTAAGAATAATTATCTCCTTAGGTTACCCCTGGTGTGATAAATGCCAACAAAGGTGTGTATGTGAATTTCAGGACCTTTGCTTATACTCTGCTCTTTATAAAGCAAACACACTTCAAGTAAGTAAAGAACTTTTCTCTCCTGGTTCACAAATGTATCCTAACATTTAAAAAGAGGAAAATATTACTAGAAACCTAAAAGGAGAAAGTAGTCACCTGACTACGAAAGAGGGGGTGTAGATGACTTATTTAGACTCCCCAGGGAGGATTTTTTTTAAAATCATATAAATTGGATGGGTGAATATTTTGCCTGTAGGTGCGATCCTTGTGCTTTCCAGATGCTCTTTAGCAGCCAAGCAGGGACCCATGATTATGAAATGCTCTATATCTGTCTTTTATGAGGAACATTTGGAGAGAAAACCTGTTTGCACTTGCTATTGGTTGGGAGTCACCACGGAGTATTTAGTTGTGGTTTCTAACTGTGGAAACCTCAGTAAAATGCTAGCTATTTTATTCCCAGAAAATGTACTGTACATTTTAATATACTCATTCTGCCACTGACATAGATATTTGAAATGTATTCTTTGTGAATCCATAAAAGTAGTGCATTTTATAACTGTCCGGCTCCATAAAACTGAAGCACAAACTTTATGCTAATAAAGGAACCAGACTCTTTTCCTCACCAGTGAATTCTTTCAACGGTTGTGCTTAGAAGGAGCAGGAAAATGTTTAACCCATAATCAGGCTTTGATATTTGCCAAATGTTCTATCCCTTTGATCACTCCAATGAGAAATATATTCTTGTCTGTTTGAAAGAGAACCAGATACACAGTGTACTTTCGTTACAGGACACAGACTCATGAAACTGTTTAGAGTGCAAAGAAATGAAAGAAGGAAAACCTGCTGAATTTCAGGAAATAGTACTTGAACAACAGCAAAAAAGAATAATATTTTATAGATGAGTACTTTAACATAATTTGTGATTCATATTTGTTACTTAAAAAAATTACTTTACCCTCCAAAATACATTAGTATTTTCTCCTGCCAACAAGGAAAACATTTGCCAGTATAGTCAGAGATGAAACTTTAGTGCTTATTAATATATTCTATCAAGGGAGAAATAGAAAGAAAAGTTTAACAGGTCCACACGTCCAAATTCTGTTTGGATCACTATCAGAGAATGCTTAAAGGAGACGTGAATGTTGTTTGAGAGGAAAACAATACAGAGACTTATAATATGCAGAGTTAGGAGAAATCTCTCTGACCTGAAGTCTGATTTCCCTTTGGCATGCTGCAAGTGATACCTACCTGTTCATGGAGAATGAAGAAGAAATATTTTTAAGTATTATAAGTTTCAGAATAATTTTCTACCTTCTCATGAACTCATTCATTATTCACAAGATGAAATTAATTAAACTTTGAATGCTGGTGCAAGTAAAAGCCTAGGTAAGAGGCTGTAGAAGCAAGTGCAGGCTGGAAAGTAACTGCTGCACATTCAAAGTTCCTGTCAGCTTTCCTTTGTTTTCTTCCATCTTCCTTTAGCCCTCATCTAGTGGGCATTTTACACATTATTTACTTACACGGATTAGAAAGTGTAGCTCTGTTGAACTTGGGAACAGAGAGGAACTTGTACTACTGACAAAATACGTGCTTGACCTACCCAGTAAGTGGTTCACTTCCAAGTGGAGTTCTAGGAGGAATATTTTTAGATTGGAGAAAAAAAAATGATTCTGTTCTACATGATTGTATTTTTGGATGATTTTAATGAGTCACACTAAAGATTTTCAGTAAATTTCAGGTGAATGTTTTACTAATCTTTCTAAATAAAAATGAAGAGCTTCAGGGCAGTTTTTAAAAAAGTCTATTTTCTGTTAAGATCCTGGCAAGTATTGCTACTTAACATATTTCTGTGGAATTGTTCTGTGCGTAGACAAGTATTATATAAAACTTTACAATCTAGGAGTCAAAAATTTAGTGAGCACAAGTGGACCATTCTTCTAATGCAAATGGCACTGACTTAAGGATTTCTAGTATCATGCATTTGGTAGCTGCGCTTGCCTGGGAAGTTCAAGACAGGTTTGCTCATGTTCTGTTAGGAAGACTGAAACACTGGCATCAAAGGGAATTTTAATTTTTAAATTTAAATGTTTATTGGTCCCTTATATAAACACTCCACAATCACCCTCAACATTGAGAATTTGTATCAGTGAAATAAATAGGTCACCAAGGTGTAAACATCATATCTTTTCTCTGGCATGAGAAACTGAAAATGTAAATCAGCTGGCATTCTTGAGGACTTCTCCTGGTCACACCATAATGGTGGTCTCACAGAGATTTCCCACACCATAGCTCAGTATTTCTAATTTTTATAATTATAAGGAGTATGAAATTTGTATATAAATATATATCATAGCAGATGTCTTATCAAATGTTAATAAAAATTAATCCTAGAACCTGAACTTTAGTTCTTTTACTGAAACATCTGGGCTATTTATTTTCCAATTTAAAATTTATATTACTTTTGGATATAAACAGCTATATCTATCAGCCATACACTGAGAAATTGATAGCTATAATCAATAGCTATGAGATAGATAGATAGATAGGGGTGTATAGTTGACAAGATGGAAGATGGGGAAATGCTATGTTTTCCTTACATTGGCATAAATCAAATAATGTATTTATATTTGACATTATAAATGTTCTAAAAAAGATACTTATTGAACTGGACCTAGTGGCATGTGGCTAGAACCTCAGTACTTAGGAAGCAAAGGCAGGAGGATCACCAGGAGGTTAAGCAGGCTACATAGTGAGTTCAAGACCAGCTTGAATTATAGTGAGCCTTGTCTGAAAAAAATGAAAGACAAACATTAATATCCACACTTAAGGGTGGATATCCTAGATTTTAATCATAAAAATGTTTATTAAGAAAGGAGAATTTATTTTTAATATACAAAGGTGAAAATTCACATTGGTTTTACATTTCATGTTTTTGTAATAAAATTGGAGAAGGGAATGATGATAAAGCTTTGCAAATTTTTTCTTAAAAATGTATTGCAGATGTGATGCTATTTTTAAGGTTAATAAAGCAATTAAATTAAGAAAATTAACACAAAATGCAGTGTTCATGCTCAGTAGAGTAACTCCATACTGGATAATAATTGAAGAATGACCTCTTCTTAAATAGCATATTAATCAAAGGCCATTATTTCATATCAAGGAGGTTACATTTATGTATAAATCCAGAGATTAGAAAACTCTTTATAATACATATACTGACTCATAATATTATGTCAGTTTGAATATTACATCAAGCTAAAGAAGTAAAGCAAAAAATTTTCAAAAGGCAATTTCTTCACTGTTTGGGAAATAGTCAATAAAAGAGGCAAACTATGTCCCATTCTAAGAAAACACTATAGAGTTTCCATTCCTTATTGCCTTATTTCTCTGATGTTAATCCTTGGAAAGTATTGAATTAGATGAAAGGAGAAGATAAATGCCTTCTTAATAAAGAAAAAGTAGGAAAGAGAACATAGAAAAAGATTGAAAGAAGTCTAATTTTTCTGATCATATCATGTGAAATAGCTGAGAATCATAAAATATCATATATGGATGCCAAAGCACTTTAAAGATTTTATAATATGACATGGACTGTTTTTTTTTTTCTTTGTGTCTACCCTAAACTAGCTTCTGGAACCCCATAGATATCAAAGTCAATGAACATTCAAATTCCTTATTTAAAATGATACAGTATTTGCACATAACTTACACTGATCTTGCAGTATACTTTAATTTCTAGATAACATATATATAATATTTAATAAAATATAAGTGTTTTGCAAACAGTTGTTATATTTTTGTTACATAAAAATTTTACATATGCATGGCATATTCTATCAGTCAGTTTTCTCATGCAGGCACACAATACACACACACACACACACACACACACGCACACACACACACAAATTAAAGGGGAGACCCAGTTCGCCAGCTCTAAGCCATGGTTTCCCAGCTCCAATACAGAAATATCATGACAGAAGAACATGATGAAGGAAGGCTCCCCATGTGTGCCACCCAGAAAATAGAAAAAGATCAGAGAAGATGGAAGGAAATACTCTCCAAAGACACACTCCCACTGATACACTCCTTCCAGCCAGGCACAGTTATCTATAAGCTTATCAACAGATCAATACACTGATGAGTATAGTGTCCTTAGGATTCAATCACTTTTCAAAGGCTCCATGTCTAAAACTGAGATTTTGCTGGACGTTACAGCTTGTGTGTAGATATCCTTCCAAGGCCTCATGTGGGCACAGGTGGGGATTTTCAGAGGTTGCTGGATCTACAGTGTGTGATGGTAGGATCAAGGGATGTGATTACTGATTGGCTTGACATAGTATGAGATGTGGATAGTGATAATGGGAAGACCCATTCTGGTTATGAGTGCTACTTGCCCTAAGGAATTGCAACCTGGACAGAATAAAAAGGACTGCAAGATAGCTGCTGTCATCACTTGCTTCTTCACAAATTTGCTGCTTTCAGCCTTGCTGGCTTCTGCCTGTCATGAATTGGTGCCCCTCTGTCATGCCACTCTGCCTTGGAGCCAGCCAATTATCGACTGAAACCTCTATAGACTGTGAGCTAAATAAACCTTTCTTCCTTTAACTTTAGATGCTGAGTACTGTCTCAGCAACATGAACATTCTAGATCTAAAGCACAACAGGTACTACATGATGCATGAGTACCTGAACACACTGTGTAAAATTTAAATCAGATTAACATACCTATTATTTTTTCTTTATGGTAAAAACATTCAAATTCATTGTAGCTTTTTGAAATATACATTAGTGTTTTTAGAGTTACACTATTGATTAATAATAACACATCTTCATTCTTCTTTTTTTTTCTTGAGACAGGTTCTCGCTTTGTAGTTCAGGCTGGCCCTGAGCTCAGCCTCAAACTCACATCACAGCAATCCTCCTGCCTCTGCCTCCCATGCGTGAGCCACCACACCCAGCACTGTGGTATGTGGTACCGATTGCTACTGGGGTGAGTCTCCACGCTCAGTATTGTTATGTGGTTACTGGAGATCAAGCCCAGGTCCTTGCTCTTGCAAGACAGACACCAGAACCACTGAGCTATATTCCTGGTGGTTTCCTCTCTTTTTAAAATGTATTCTTAAATAAATTAATTTTTAAATAAAAGCAATAATTGTAACTATTGATAGGGTAATGTGGAATTTATGTATACATTGTGCAATATTTAATTGAGATTAAACATACTGATCTCAATTATTCATCACTTTCAATTTTTAAATTATTTTTGAAATGTATGGTGTTTCTTATTCCTACCTTCATACCCACTCATCAAGCTTTCCCAGTGCCTTTCTCCTCTAATCTTCCAGCCTCTGATAAATATCATTCTATTCTAGCCTTCCATGAGATAGACTCTTTAAAATTTCACATACCAATGGTTATGTGATACCTGTTTTTCTGTGATTGGTTTATTTCACTAACCACAATGATCACTGCACTTTTAGGGATGATGATGACGAAATATAGTATATACATGTTCAGTACAGGCCCAACTTTTCCCCACATTGTGATTCCCATTTTGTTAGACAGACAGCCAACTGCATATATTTCTAGTTATTATCAGAATAATGTAAAATATCAGGAATTGAAACAATAACCTTTAATTTCAAGAATCTGTAATCTGGTTGGGGCAGCTCTGGTTTATAAAGCAGGTCTATGAGACCAACTCTCAGCCTTTTTGGAGACATTCACCTAGCTAACCAGCCATGAGATGATTTTAGTAGAGGTTCAAGCGGGCAAATGGGAACACAAATTACCTTAAGATTGAAACAAGCCTCTGATTTACTGAGCCTCTCTTTCTTACCTTACCACATGTAACTCAAAGCAACCAATGCCTGTTCTGTTAACCTTCCTAGCACCATCTTACCCAGCTTTGCCTTCTACCTGGAATCACAAATCACTGACTAAATTTAATAATTTTTTGATTTAATGTGAGTGGCAATTTTGCTGAATATTTTGCTACTGTGTAAAATAAGATATTAGGGTGCCCCAGTCAGATGTTCAGATCCTAATTCTTATGCTCTGTGACTATTTTGCCCTCAATAGCAAAAGGATTTTTGCAGATGTGATTCTATTAGGGATTTTACCACAAGGTAATTTCGTTGGTTCACCTATGTATCCCAGTGTAATTGAAAGAGTTGTGAACCAGAAGCAGGATCAGTCAGAAAATCCAGGCAGATGACAGAAGCGGGGAGAAAGACAGAGATACCACTCTGTCGGAAGGGTCTGGGCCCAGGAACTCCAACAGACTCTAAGTCTGGAAAAGGAAAGGGAAGAGAATATCCCTCTGTATTCTACTAGAAGTTAGTCTTGTTAAAATCTTGAATTTATACTATTTAGATGTAGGTTTTACTTCAGGTTTCCAAAATTATAAAACAATAAATGTGAGTTGTTTTCAGGCACCGAATCTATGACAATTTAAAATAGCAGCAATTGATAATCAATATACGTCACTAGTTTCTGAAATTTGCATAATTTAATTTCTCATCAATTTTCCAACCATTTAGACTACCTATGAGGCAAATATTGATCAGGTAAAAGAGAGAAAAATAGCAATTTTTGCTAATTATCTCATCTAAAATACTTGAAAATTAAATATATTATTCCTTATTAACAAAAGCTTTGTTTCTGTTTTTCCTTCTCTAGTTTTTTCCTCTCCCCCCAACCTTTTAACCTTTCTGAAGTATTTGAGCATTTTCTTCTTATTTTACAGTATCTATTACACATTTTGGTCCTCATTTATAGTTTTGACTTCTCACACCAGAGGAACTTTGAAATGTTTGTACATCCATCCAGTTTATGTCACTTAAGTATGGTCTCAAGGTGCATCAATTTATTTAGAAATATTCAAAGTCCATCTTTCACTATGACTGGTAGACTGCAATGTATATCCATATATCAGATGAGGGACATTTGGGCTGTTTGCAAGATTTAGCTATTAGAAACTGTGCTGCTCTAAGACTGAGTGTGCTTACATTGTTGTGTATGATCTTTTAATTCTTTTGGGAAGATTCCAAGAAGGAGAATAGCTGGGTCAAAGGTTAGCCATATAGTTTGTTTTTTGAGGAATTTCCACACCAATTTCCACAGTAGTCATACCAGTGTATACTCCCACCCACAATGGAAAAAGATTTTTTTTCTCTACAACCCTGTCAGCATTTGTTATTGATTTCTTGATAAAAGACATTTTTTTTCTGAAGCAAGATGAAATCTAAGCATTATTTTAATTTTCATCTCTCAAATGACCAGTGATGTCAAACATTTTTTCATGTATTTATTTGCCATCTGCACTTTAAAATTAGTATATAATGTGGATCATGTTAATAAGAATTAGATTCAAACAGGGCATCAAAACTTCATCTCACTTCTTTCTATGTCTGAAATAGCTATACCATCATGAGGCAACAGAAGTTTGGACATTTCCACTCAGAATAATTGTCCTATTTATCCTGAGTTATCATGAACATCACTTGTTTTGAACTAATTTCATGTATTCTTTGATTTTTTTCTCAAAATAAAAGTCTTTTATGTATCATATCAATGATATATAAAATTATCTGGTCTCTGTCATTTTTATTCCTTTTCATTGTTTGAAATTCTATGTTATTCGTACAGAAGAACCTTACTGTATCCAAATTAAACATCCTTATAAGTAATTCAAAGGTCGAATCCTACTATAGTGATTTAGCAATTACTTTTCCTCTTAAGTTTATGTGAGATTTTCACTAAGACTAAAAGGATGCTTCTGTTTGATCAATTATGTTTCTTTCTCTTGTCAACATTTAAATGTCATAATGTAAACTAGAAAATATCTTCATTTATATAAATGGCTTCATAGAAATGAGCTACAAGGGGCCAAGGATTTAGCTTCGTGGTTGTGGTGCCTGCCATGCAAGCACAAGGGCCCAGGTTCAATCCCCAATAACCACATGCAACAATGCCAAGTGGAGTGACTCACATCCACAAGAAATCAGAACCACTTACCACAGTGCTGAGTGCGGTGGCTCACATCTATAATCCCAGCACTAGGGAAGCAGAGGAAGGAAGATTGCTGTGAGTTCAAGGCTGAGCTCAGGGCCAGCCTGAACTACAAAACGAGACCCCATGTTGAAAGAAAGAGAGAAGGAAAGAAAGAAAGAAAGAAAGAAAGAAAGAAAGAAAGAAAGAAAGAAAGAAAGAAAAGAAAGGAAGGAAGGAAGGAAGGAAGGAAGGAAGGAAGGAAGGAGAGCAAAAAGAAAAGAAGGAAAGAAAGAAAGAAACAGAGAGAGAAAGAAAAGAAAGGAAGGTGCTACAAAGCATCCTAATTTAGTAATTCTTGGGAAACTGAAATCACATCAATTGAAACAATACTATTGATGGATTTTTTATCACTGCCGGCAGGAGACCAGAGTGCTCCCAAGATGCAGAAGCTGCTCCGTGACTGAAGATGCTTGGACATGAGGAACACAGGCTGCTACCAAGGGAAGGTCATGTGTAGGAGAAGCCATGAGGTGAAAGCCAGTAGTGGTGCTGTTTGATGAACAAGGAAGGTTGCTTATCAACCCGCACACTTCTTACTGCCCAGTCCAGCAACCATATCATAAAGAAGGAAGCTAAGTACAGAAGATGCCAGGCTGCCGATTAGTGCCCAGTGTGCCAGCCACCACTCAGCTCCCACCCAGCCTACTCATCCTCCTTTGGGAGAAGGCACCCCAGTAAGGGAGATATTCCCAAGAGAGGTCTTTCTCAGCCACTAAGGAGAGAAAGAGCAGGCCAGAAAACGACTCAGAACATAATGACCAAGTCAGAGCCAATGACCTAGAGAGAGAGGAGCAAAGAGCATGGCCTCAGTTTGGGCCTCAGAGGCAGACACTGAAGCATCAGTGACACATATTTTCAAAAACCTGCAGTCGCCATGACAAGTGAGATCCAGGGGGAGAGAAATACACAGAACAGTGTCAGATCGGCTGCTCTCTCACCCCACTGTCAATGCTGCTGAGCTGGTCTGTGGACTCCCTCTCAGCACCCTCAAATGTACTGAATTCCATGCAGAAACACTTCCTGTGAGCCCAAATTGCCCCAGAATTTGTGGGCTAGGAAGAGACCCTCTGTGTCAAGATCCCAGTCATTGATCCCACAGGGCAGGGCAGACATCTTTAAGTTTGAGTAAGTCGTCCACAGTTCCTTACACTCTGACCTGGATGGGGGACCACTGTGGTTGAAGAAAAGAAACTAAATCTTCATCAGAGGAGGCTCTTCCTGCTGCCAGCCCAAAGAAAGCATCAGAGTCCTGAGACAAACTGGATAATAACAATCAGGAGTGTTGCTTTCACTTAGGAGTAAAGGGGACAGAGAAAAGCCATCCGAACAGTGACCAGGGGTAGGATACCTTCCTGACTCAGGGGACCACTGAGATTGCAGTCCAGAGAAAGGCTGGGTAGAGCTTGGCACACTCCAGATGTACAGTGCAAGAGGCTGACCAGTCACAGAGCAGAGCCCAAACAGCCTGTGGCAGGAGCTTAGCCAAGCAGAGGTGGCTACCTGTCAGCAGGAAGCGAGCCAGTGAGGCCTCAGCATGCTGAAAATAGCAGGGGCCCCAGAGACTGAGTTCAGTCCACTTTGTATGTTTTTCTACTTGTCCATGTGTATGTGTTTTCTTCTCCCTTTTCTTTGATTTGTTTTTTGAGTAGCAGTCGTGTGTGTGTGTGTGTGTGTGTGTGTGTGTGTATGTGTGTGTGGTTTAAGCTATGTGTATAAATGTTACTTATAAAGCATTCCATATACCTAAGTATATGTCCACTTCAAAGTTTGTTTCTGGGTATAACCTTAATTTGCTTGATGGTTTAGTTCAAAGGCTGGACACAGGCTCCCCAATCCCTTCTCTCAAGTTCCGTCTCCATTCTCATCCTTTCATTAACTTCTTTATTGTCCCTTTCACACCATCTCCTATCCTTCAATCCTTCTCATTATAATTTTTAAGATATTTCTTTCTCTTTCCATCTATTCTCTTTTATTCATAAGTACAGTTAATCTAAATACTACTCTAACTCAAGTTTTGTATCAGGTTCTCCCTTACAAAAGGTTGTTTTATGAGGTTTCTGAAATTAGCGTTTCTGTTAAGTAATTAACTAGTGTCTCCGTCCTAGTATCCTCTTTCACTATATCCTTAAATTCTTGCCCCCCATTCTCTTCACTGATTTATAGGCCTATATCCTTATAAGTATAACTAATAAAAATCAATGAAAAAAATTGTGTTTTTTTAAAAGGATAAATAAGACTGATATATTATTAGCCTAACTTACAAAACTTACCAAAAGAAGGAAGGAAAACACTTTCACCAATGCAATCAGAAATGAAAAAGGCAAAATTACAATAAACACTAAAGAAATTCAGAGGATGATAATATTTTAAGTAGCTCAGTGATGCTACTCACTTGCTTATCAAATGCAAAGTCCTGAGTTCAGTCCCTGGTTCTGAAAACAAAAATTGTTTCAAGATATTCCAATGAACTGGAAAATATGGAAAAAAATGGATAAATTTCTAGACACATAATCCACCAAAATTAAGCCAAAAAGATATAAAACTTCTGAATACAACAATAATATGTAATGGAATTGAAGCAGTCATAAAATCTTGCCAAGAAGTGCCCAGGATATAATGAATTAACATCTTAATTTTACCAGAAATTCAAACAACTAATACCAACACTTCTCTAACTATTCCATGAAACTGAGAGAGAAAGAGTACTTCCAAGCTCATTCATTGGAGATGACATTACCTTCAGACTAAAATCATGCAAGGATTGAACAAAAATGGAAAATTTAGGGCCGAGGAGCTAGCTCAGTGGTTCCGGCACCTGTCTTACAAGCGCAAGGACCCGGGTTCGATCCCCAGAAACCACATACTGTGCTGGGCATGGAGACTCACACTCAACTGCAACCAATGCCACATACCACAGTGCCGGGCGTGGTGGCTCACACCTGTAATCTCAGCACTCGGGAGGCAGAGGCAGGAGGATTGTTGTGATGTGAGTTTGAGGCTGAGCTCAGGGCCAGCCTGAACCATAAAGTGAAACCCTGTCTCAAAAAAAAGAAAAGGAAAATTTAGGCCAAAATCCCTAATGAATATAAATTCAAAAATCTTCAATAAGATCCTTGCAAAAAGAATACAATAAATCATTTAAAAAAGAAATGTCTTATGAGCAAGTCAGCTTTGTCACAGAGATGTAACATTGGTTCAGCTTACCTAAATCAATAAACACAACGTATCATATCCATATAATTAAAGATAAAAGCATATGAACATCTCAACACATGTAGAAAAAGCCTTTGACACTCCAATATCAATGATAAAAAAAAACCTGATGAAACTAGGTATAAAAAGACTTCACAATGATAAAAGCACTTGTAACAAACAGCCAAGATCACACTGAAAAAAGAAGTGAAAGTATTCTTCGAATATCAGGAACTACTGAAGGATGCTCACTTTCACAATTCCTACCCAATATAATTACTGAAACGTGCGGGAGACTGGGTAAGAGGATACAGCCAGAACCCTCATGGCAAGCTCCAGTTCCTCTTGCATCCTATAGCGAAAGGATTAACAACCAACAAAAAAAATCAGAACCTTGAGGAAAAGGCTGAATGTGAGGCTTGATTCTTGCTACTCTGTGCAGCAAGAACAGAAGGCCAAATGCCACAGCAGCAGAAGGGGCCAATCCCCCAAGCTTGCTGAATCTTTATTTGGTACCAAGCATGCACACCCATAATCCTAGCATGCATAAAACAAGAGAAATCATACACAATAATCCCTATAGTTGAAGATCCTGTAAGGCAGGGCAGACATCCTTAAATCTG